>JAZAVJ010000384.1:0-31609 GCA_037954315.1 Neonectria punicea | reverse complement strand
GACAAAGGAAAAGTAAGAGTCTCCTACGTCTTAGGTTCTAGGTCCGAGGTGGGTACGCATCGGTTGCGCATCGGCTGCGCGCTAGTGATGTGCGTATGGGATTATTGTGCAGTTGCGGCCGGAGGCCTGGATTAATATCTTTATTAATTAAATAATATATATAGCCCTAACTTCTATAGTATTAATTCTATTTATTTTAGGGATATTCTTTATTAAGAGTATAAAGATTACTTTTAACTATAGGACCCTTTTAGGTAAGATATTAATCTACTATTAATTAGGAGATATTAAGATTATATCCCTTATTATAAGTAGAATTAGATAGGAACTCTTAATTACTATATAAGAAGTACTAAGAGGGGTTAAGTAAGTAAGAGAGTACCCTTTAAACTAGAAAGAATAGATATTTATAGTTTAGAAGAGGATAATATTAAGTATCTTATTAGAAGTATTAATAAAAAGATAGTTAGGAAAGTCTTTAAGATTATTCTTAAGGACTAGATAAAAGATAATAATCTAATAATAACTAGAACTATTATAATATAATAACTAAGTTTAGATATTAATTATAAAGATATAATAGCTTAGGTTAATATAATATATAAAAGGAAGGCAATCTTAATTATACTTATTATAACCTTTTTATAAATTCCTAGTTTTTACTTACTATACTACTAATCAACCTTTAAAATATATTTTAATACTAGAATTAGAATCCTTATATATATATTACTCTAGAATTAATAGTATATTAAGGCTATAGTAATAGTACTAATATACTATTAATAGCTATTAACTTAGGGGTATATAGCCTTAACTAAAGCTAATATAACCCCTTAGTAGAAATAAGCTAATATATACTAAGTGAAAATAATAAACCTAATATAGAAACGATTAGAATACTAATTAATAACCTAAAGAGCGAAGTATATAATACTATTACTAGAATTATCCCTCCTAATCTCCTTAATTAGATCTAGAATATTATCTAAACCTATACTATTATATAAGAGATATAAATATATATATCCTACGAAGAGGATAGCTTATATAACTATAAAGTAAGCCTTAAGGAGCGAATTACTTTAAATATTACTATTACCCTTACCTTTATTATTAAAGAAGCCCTAAGCATAGCCCTAAATTGTGAAAAAGGCTAACTATCCTATATATTAATTATAGCGCGAAACCTTATACCCCTAAACTATAGAAGCCCTAAGCGAATAACTTAAAGCTATATTAAATGCGAAGTTACTATCCGAACTAGAAATACCCCTCTTAATATTAGTAGCTAAACCCTAAAAGATACTATAGTAGTAGTAAACCGAGCTTATAGTAACTTTAGTATAGTTATAGTAAGGAAGCTTTCTAATAGTAATATAGTCCTTACTTTCCTTACTATAGATAAGGTATAAGCTTACTATACTAAGGATTAGGTTACTAAAGCTTTTAGTAATAATATAATATTATCTTTCTTAACCTTTATAATAATTATAAAGAGAATCTAACTTATATTTATCCTAAATAATACTAATAAGCTTATTAAAGAAATTGCTAAATCTAACTAACTTAGGATTATTTAAGTAAAGAAATAAAAGATTAGCTACCTTAGCCTTAGGGTAAAAATGAACCTAATCCTATATATTAGCTTTATTAAGGAAGTAAACTACTTTTATAATAATAGCCTTTTACTTAATATATAGCTATATAACTATAAACCCTTTAATAAGGGACTTTATCTTACTTAATACTATAATTACTTTAGATTTAGATACTTAGCCTAGAACTATAAGATAGTCTTAACCTATAAATAATATAAAGGTACTATATACTTTAATAGGGTAAGATACTTAATTAAGTAATATAAGATCCTACTAAACTATATCTTATATAAAGGTAAATATATAGCTTAGAGCTAAGATTACCCTATTATAGCCTTATATTAAGCGTGGGCTAAGGAAGGTTACTCTAATAGATTACTCTAATTTTAAGACTATACTATAACTAAAGCTCCTATAATCTAAAGTCTCCTACCCCTCCCTCTATTAGCCTAACTCTTAAGAAGCCTCTTACTAAAAAGGCTTAAAAGGCCTCTAAGCTTAATAAATAGACTATAAAATATCCCTAGTTAGTTCTTAACCTAGGCCTATGCTTTCTTTATACTATCCTTACTCTTTATATCTATTTCTACCTCCTTACTATTACTATCTCCCCTCTAAGTAATTAACTAATATTAGTACTCTTCTAGAATACTAATTATTAGCTTACTCTTATATAGATTGCCCTATAGGCCTATAGTAAATATAATATAATTATACTCCTTAAACTAAATAGGAACCCTAAGACTAAAGCCTTAGCCTACTTAGGTAAATATAATTATTATATAGTTTATTATAGTAGGTAAGTAGTAATATATATTAATAAGTAATATAGACCTAAGTTATAAATATTAAAAGTAGGTAAGGACTAAGTAAGTATTACCTTTATAAAAACCTAGTACTAAATTATAGCTCTTTATAATCCCTTAAATAGTAAAAGTAACTTACTTATACTATAAACCCTAATTAATATTATACTAAATAATTATATACTACTTATTAGTAATTTTAACCTTTATTACTTACTTTAGGATTATTATAGCTAGATAGATTAAGGTAGTAATATCCTTATCTAAGAAGTAGTATAATACTATACTAGCCTCCTTATGCCTTATAGTACTATTACTAAACTATTCTATAGCTATTAAAATAGCATCCTTAACCTAGCTTAGGCCTTTAAGACTATCTATATAATATATAAAGAAACTAATTATAATCTAGAAGGATCTAACTATCTTCTATAATAAATCTATATTATTAATACTCCTAATAAGCTAACTCCTAAACTAGACTTTAGTTATAATTAGAAGAAAATAAACTCTTACTATACTACTAATAAAGTAATAGTTTACTTCTAATAAACCTATAGTATAATTACTACTATAGAAGCCCTTAATAAAGTAGCTAACTAGCTCCTAGAGTAGCTAGAAGTAATTACCTAATTTATAACCCTAAAGTAGAAAAGACCTATACTTAACTAAAACCTATAGTAAAATAGTAAAATATCTATAATAACTTATAAGCTTAAATAAGCTTACTATATAGCCTAATAAACTAATTATATTTTAAACTAGCGAGCCCTAGCTAAAGCATAAATATAGTAGGATTATAGTATAAAAGATACTTAATATACTCTCTAGAGAGAACTCTTAGTAGAACTACTAAGGGATAATAATACTATATAGTTCTAGGCTATAGAAAGGTAAGTAAGACTAAGTAGAACTACTATAATCTTACTATAGCTACTACCCCTTACTTAGCTAGACTATATAAAGCTAGTAATACTCTATATAAATAAAGCTAAAATTCTTATATAAAGATTCTTCCTAAAACCCTAGGCTAAAAATACTAACCTCCCCCCCTTCCTTCCCCCTAGGACCCTTAAACCTAAGTTAGGTCTAATATACCCCTATATTAAACCTATAAAGATTTAAGAAGCCTTATAAAAGATTAAGTTATAGAAAGCCCTAGGTAAAGATAGTATACCTACTAGGTTCTTAAAAGTATATAGTAAGCTACTTATACTTATAATTAATAAGATAGTAAACTTTAGTATTATAATTAGCTACTTCTTAATTTACTTCTATATTATAATTATTATAATTATCCTAAAGGTAAATAAAACCCTAGCTAAATAATAAACTATATTAGGATAGTAACCTATATCTCTACTTAGTATTATTAGTAAAATTATTAAGATAGTTATTAGCTAATATATTATAAGTATAATAGAATTAATAGGACTACTACCTTTAGGGTAGATAGGTAATTAACTAAAGAGATCTATAGAACTTACTCTTATTATTATTATTAAAGTAGTATGTATAGCCTAAGCTTAATATAGCTTTACTTCTCTCTTCTAACTTAATTTTATAAGGGCTTTTAACTTAGTTAATTATTAGTAACTTATTATAGCTTTATAATTAAAAGGTTTCCTTAGATAGCTCCTTCTATAGCTTATTAGCTATCTTATATTATAAATAATATACCTTCGCTTTAATAGCTAACTTTCTAACCCTATTAAGGTCTAAGCTAGCATCCCTTAAAAATCCTCCCTATTACTTATACTATTTATTCTCTTTATTACTAGCCTTTATAAAGCCCTTAGTAATATACCTAGAATAATAATTATTAGATTTACTATTATTATTATTATTATTATATTCATACGCTATAGACCTAAGAGGTAGATAGTGCTTCTACTTTATATAGATATAGGAAAAACCAGATTATGCAAAAACCCATATCCTTTCCGTAGCGGGCCCGGGTTAGGCCCCTTATGCTATCACTACACGTGAATAAATAGTCCTTTATGCCAGGACTGGAATTATCCCAATTCCCAGTGGGTTAAGGGGAAAATAACAAAGGAGAGGGGAGGGAGAGGGGAGGTCACCCAGGGAGGGCTCGTGTTGATTGCGCGTCGGTAGCGCGCTGGTGACTAATGCGTGGGGTCGTTGTGTGGTTGCGATCGGAGGCCCGGATTTTGAGTGGGTAGATTCGGCCGTTGGTGGGTCGGTCATTCGGCACTTAGCTGTCAGTGGCTGGCAGCTAGAGGTCTGGGTTTTAAGTGGGCGTTGTCCGGCGCTTGGCTGTCAGTGGTTAGCGGTCGGCACGGGCCCGGCGCTCTGTAGCCGTTGATAGCTGCCGGTAGTCACCCCGGATTCTAGCATTTAGTCTCTTCGCTTGGCCTGCGATGCCTTCCTTTCTTTCTTCCTTCCTTAACGACTTCCGTGAGTGTCCCCGTCTACAGATCCTTGCCGCGCCCGCAACGGCTTCGGGTCTTAGTTGCTATACTGACTTCCTTCCTTCTTCTAGGATTACCGACATGTTCGTCTGCCCTTCGCGCGATCTAGCGTTGCTGGCGTTGCGGCTTCGCTACGGTCATATTGCTACGGTGGCTGACATCTCCTCGCAGCCGAAGACGACGACAACGACTACGACGACGACGACGACAACGACGACAACGACGACGACGACGACGAAAACGGTGCGGTTCCTTAGCGGAAGAGATGCGGTGTCTATTGCTAACCCATTTATGTAGATACCGACAACGACAATGCCGGCCAAGCCAGTGAGTTCCCCAGCGCGTTCCCGTTGCGTTCCTAGGCTGACCTCGGGTAGGCAAAGAGAAAGGCCGGGGCGGAGGGTGAGACCGCTTCGGGGGATGAGTCCCCTACCGCCGCGGGGGCAGTGCGGGAGGTCCCCTATTCCGCGTGTGTTACGCGGATGGGTAAAGACGGCGCGGCAGGTCTCTGCCAAGACTAGGTGAACATGTTAGCAGGCGGCTGCGCGGCTTATGCACGCATGCATAAGACCTGCATGCCCCTGCCGTTCGCCGCCGTTGCCGACGCCCGAGCCCTGGTGGAGGCTCTCCTGCGTGGCAGCGCGAGAGGCGATATGAGTGCGACCCGGTCCCGCTGTGCGTACGTGGTGCTGACTATGGTGTAGGGGGAGGAGCTCAAGAGGCTCACGGATGCGGCCCTCCGGGCGAAGAGTCGGGCGCCTAAGCGCGCGCGCGTCGCGCCCGTGGCGGTAACCACGGGCCCCACGTCTGACCAGTTCGACGAGCTGGTCAGCAGGATCAACCGCATCGCAGCGGCGCTTGAGCGCCTCGCGAGCGGTGCGGTCCCGGCTCAGGACCTGTCGGGGCGTGTCCCTAAGCTCTTTAGGTTTCCCGTTCTCGGGGGATCCGGCGAGGGGGCCGGTGACGATGATGATGACGACGATGATGATGACGGCGATGACGCCGACGGCGGCGACGACGACGAGGAGATGGACAAAGGGGTCCAGGAGTAGGGTCAGATGGTGGGTGGTGGAGGCGCGGGTTCGGGACGGGTCCGCAGGTCAGCACTGCGGGCTTAGAGGATTTAATAGGGGGGCGGAGGATTTAATTGGGCGGTAGCTGTTGTAATTAGGCCGGTTTTTTTGCCCTTCGTGGCTTTTTTCTAGGTGCATTTCGTCTTCCTTGAGGGGGGGCGAGAAGCACTCGGTGCGGGCGCGCGATGGGTCTGGCTACCGTCCGCGGACTTGAGCCATGTGCTCTTCGAGCTCGCGCTCCGTCTCCGCGCCGCGATCGCGGTTGCTATGGATTTGGAGGGCAAGCTCATAGTGTGGGATAAGGCGTAAGTGGAGGAACCAGCGGGTGATTGATTGAGCTGTTTTGCGGTTTGATAATTGCTACCTAAGTTCGCGCTGATTCCGCGGCGGCCTTGCAAGGAGGCTATATTGTTCGGCGAATCTTTAGTAAAAGACAATAATGTATTTAGGTGTTTCTTCGCCGTTCCCGCATAGGCAATGCGGCGAGGGCACGTCGGGTACGCATTAGGAGAAAAGAAAGCTTCTCAGACCAATTCTTCTAGTCCTTAGCTGTATAAGCATCGAGCTTTGGTGTTTATTGAGGTCTTAGTGTAAATGTAATGCCTTCTTATCGTTAGAAGGAGGGTGGGCTTTTGCTAGTTCGATTCGATTTGTCCTACGGCGCTCTCTCGCCTCGCTCTAGAGTTGGGTCTACCGCGTAGTCCACTCGGACTAAGTGCGGGCCTGGATTTTAGTAAGGGCAGCTCCCTGCCTTACGTATAGGAGCCAGCTTTTCAGCCAATCCCTAACTTCTTACTATAGTTATCGCTAAGGTCCCCGGCGTTATTTATAGCAGATCTAACTTATAGCCGCTACGGTAGCGGTCCTAATAAGATAGGTTATGTTCTACCTTTCCGTACGGCTATAGAATCGGGCGGCCAGTTCATTAAGGTAGATATTAAGGGGGGGGACAGCTAACTCTATCTCGAGAAGGCGGGCTAGCATGGCCTTATATACCCTAGCGACTATGCGTAGGTTTCGGGTCTGCTCTAGTGCGAGCGCCTGTACGATGCCTTGCGGCTTGCCCCCAGGGGCGGTTAGTGTGTGGTATGCTCCGGCGCTGTAGACTATTATTGAGCGGATGACTTGTGTGTAGAGTAGCCTTACTGCCTCGAGGTTGACCCCCCACGTACTCGTAGCGATCGCGGTGAGGGCCCGACGTTAGCGCTCTAGCTTCCCCTTAAGGGCGTTTATGTATGGTCCCTAGAGGAGTTTACAGTGAAGGAAGAGTCTAAGGAATCTGTATAAGTCGATAGGTGTGATTATTAGGTCTTTAAGTTAGGCCTAAGTCTAGTCCACGATGCGTTTTTAAGTAAAGTATAGAAGCTTTGCTTTGTCTAGTTCCTAGGTTATTCTATTCGTTTGGGCCTAATTATTATAGATATCCTAGGCGGCTTTGAGTTAGGTATGGGTCTTGTCCGTATTGCGTCCGAAGGCTAGTAAGTTAGTATTATTAGCGAATCCTATAACTATTATCCTAGGTGTGCTACTAAGGGCTTCGTAGAGGCTAGCGATGAAGAGGATAAATAGTATAGGTAATAGGGGGGATCTTTAAGGGACGCTAGCTTAGACCTTAATAGGGTTAGAAAGTTAGCCATCGAAGCGGAGGCGCGCTATCCGCGATGCGAGGTAGCTGGTAAGCTATAGAAGGAGCTATCTAGGGAAACCTTTTAGTTATAGGGCTGTAATGAGTTGCTAGTGGTTAACTGAGTTAAAGGCCCTTACGAAGTTAAGTTAGAGGAGAGAGGTGAGGCCGTGTTAGGCCTAGGCTACGCGCGCCGCTTTGATAACGGTAGTGAGAGCAAGTTCTATGGATCTCTTTAGTTAGTTACCTATCTGCCCTGAAGGTAGTAGCCCTATCGATTCCGCTATGCTCGCGATACATTAGCTAATAACTATCTTAATGATTTTGCCAATAATACTAAGTAGGGATATAGGTCGCTATCCTAATGCGGTTCGTTATTTAGCTAGGGTTTTATTTACCTTCGGGATAACTATAACGGTCGCGGTACGGAAGCGAATTGGGAAGTAGCCGATTACGATGCTAGAGTTTACTATCTTAGTGATTATAAGTATAAGCAGCTTACTATATGCTTTTAAGAACCTAGCGGGTATACTATCTTCGCCTAGGGCTTTCCATGACCTGATCTTTTGTAGGGCTTCTTAAATCTCTATGGGTTCGATATAGGGGCGTATTAGACCTAACTTAGGTTCGGGGGTCCTAGGGGGAGGGAGGGGGGGGAGGTTAGTATTTTTAGCTTAGGGTTTTAGGAAGAATCTTTATATAAGGATTTCGGCTTTATCTATATAGAGTATTACTAGCTCTATATAGTCTAGCTAGGTAAGGGATAGTAGCTATAGTAGGACTATAGCGGTTCTACTATATAGTCTTACCTACCTTTCTATAGCCTAGAACTATATAGTATTATTATCCCTTAGAAGTTTTACTAAGAGTTCTCTCTAGAGGGTATATTAAGCATTTTTTACACTATAATCCTACTATGTTTGCGCTTTAGCTAGGGCTTACTAGTCTAAAATATAACTAGTTCATTAGGCTATATAGTAGGCTTATTTAAGCTTATAAGTTATTATAGATATTTTACTATTCTACTATAGGTTCTAGTTAAGTATAGGTCTCTTTTACTTTAGGATTATAAATTAGGTAATTACTTCTAGCTACTCTAAGAGCTAGTTAGCCGCTTTATTAAGGGCTTCTATAGTAGTAATTATACTATAGGTTTATTAAAGGTAAACTATTGCTTTATTAGTAGTATAGTAGGAGTTTATTTTCTTCTAATTATAACTAAGGTCTAGTTTAGGAGTTAGCTTATTAGGGGTATTAGTAATGTGGATTCATTATAGGAGATAGTTAGATCCTTCTAGGTTATAGTTAATTCCTTTATATATTGCGTGGATAGTCTTAGAGGCCTAAGCTAGGTTAAGGGTACTATTTCGGTAGCTATAGAATAGTCTAGTAATAGTACTATAGAGCGTGAGGAGGCTAGCGTAGTGCTGCACTGCTTCTTAGATAAGGATATCGCTACCTTAGTCTATCTAGCTATAGTAATCCTAGAGTGGGTAGTAGAGGTTAAAGTTACTAATAAGTAGTATATAGTTATTTAGTATAGTATTAGCTAGGGTCTATAGTACGGGTAAGTTACCTTTATTATTTAGGGGATTATAAAGAGCTATAATTTAGTACTAGGTTTTTATAAAGGTAATACTTACTTAGTCCTCTCCTATTTCTAATATCTATAACTTAGGTCTATATTGCTTATTAATATATATTACTACTTACTTACTATAGTAAACTATATAGTAGTTATATTTGCTTAGGTAAGTTAGGGCTTTAGTCTTAGAGTTCCTATTTAGTTTAAGGAGTGTAATTATATTATATTCGCTATAGGCCTATAGGGTAATCTATATAAGGGTAGGCTAATAATTAGTATTCTAGAAGAGTACTAATATTAGTTAATTACTTAGGGGGGAGATAGTAATAGTAAGGAGGTAGAAGTGGATATAAAGAGCGGGGATAGCGTAAAGGAGGCATAGGCCTAGGTTAAGGACTAACTAGAGATGTTTTATAGTCTATTTATTAAGCCTGAAGGCTTTTTAGGCCTCTTTAGTAAAAGGCTTCTTAGGAGTTAGGCTAATAGAAGGGAGGGCGGGAGACTTTAGGTTATAGGGGCTTTAGTTATAGTATAGTCTTAGAATTAGAGTAGTCTATTAGTATAGCCTTCCTTAGCTTATGCCTAATATAAGGCTGCAATAGGGTAGTCTTAGCTCTAAGCTATATATTTACCTTTATATAGGATATAGTTTAGTAGGATCTTACCTTACTTAGTTAGGCATCCTGCTCTATTAGGGTATATAGTGCCTTTATATTATCTATAGGTTAAGGCTATCTTATAGTTCTGGGCTAAGTATCTAAATCTAAAGTAATTATAGTATTAGGTAGGATAAAGTCCCTTATTAAAGGGTTTATAATTATATAGCTATATATTAAGTAGAAGGCTATTATTATAAAGGTAGTTTACTTCCTTAATAGAGTTAATATATAAGATTAGGTTCGTTTTTACTCTAGGGCTAGGGTAGCTAGTCTTTTATTTCTTTACTTAAATAATCCTAAGTTAGTTAGATTTAGTGATTTCTTTAATAAGCTTATTAGTATTATTTAGGATAGATATAAGTTAGATTCCCTTTATAATCACTATAAAGGTTAGGGGAGATAATACTATATTATTACTAAAGGCTTTAGTAACCTAGTCCTTAGTATAGTAGGCTTACGCCTTATCTATAGTAAGGAAAGTAAGGACTATATCGCCGCTAGGGAGCTTCCTTACTATAACTACGCTAGAGTCGCCGCGAGCTCGGTTCGCTACCGCTATAGTATCTTTCAGGGTTCGGCTACTAATATCGGGAGGGGCGTTTCTAGTTCGGATGGTAACTTCGCGTTCGACGCGGCTTCGGGTTGTTCGCTCAGGCCTTCTATAGTTTGGGGGCGCGAGGTTTCGCGCCGTAATCGATGCGTAGGATGGTCGGCCTTTTTCGCGGTTCGGGGCCGTGCCTAGGGCTTCTTTAATGACGGAGGTGAGGGCAGTGGTGACATTCGAAGTGATTCGCTCCTCGAGGCTTGCTTTATAGTTACGCGAGCTATTCTCTTCACGGGATGCGCGTGTTTGCATCTCTCGCGCGGTGGTGTAGGTCTGGACGATGTTCTAGACCTAATCGAGGAGATTAGAAGGGATAATTCTAGCGATAGTATTATATACTTTGCTCTCTAGGTTATTAACTAGTGTTCTAATCGTTCCTGCGTTAGGTTCGTTATTTTCGCTTAGTATATATTGGCTTATTTCTACTAAGGGGTTATATTAGCTTTAGTTAAGGCTACGCGCTCTTAAGTCGATAGCTATCAGTAGTGTATTAGCATTATTGCTACGGCCTTAATGCGCTATCGATTCTAGAGTAATATGCATGCGAGGATTCTAATTCTAGTGTTAAAATGTATTTTAGAGGTAGATTAGTAGTACGGCGAGTAAAAACTAAGAATTCGCAAAAAGGGTTATATGCTTTTACTCTATATAAAAATTAGAAATAGTATTTATACTTAACTAAATGTAGAAACCTATATCCTTATTATAAGGAAGAAGGTTAATAGTACTTAAGCTAATTCTAGCTAATATAAAGGTAGAAAAGATTAACTAGGGAATTATATTAGACTAGGTAGGAAACTCTATACTTATAAGCATAGAAGTATAAAGGAGCTTATCTAAACTACTATAGCTAGAAACTGCCTAAGAAGAGGATAAGAAGGAAGAATAGACTCTATTACTAGAATATTAGCGAATAGGTATTAATACTAATACTAAGTTAGGAATCTTATACTCTAAGTATAAGAAGGAAATTATACTACTTAACCTAGTCTATATATATAATAATAGTACTAAGTATACCTAAGCGCTATAAGCCCTTATAGAGGAATTCCTAGACCTTTAGGTAGACTAAGGAGAAATTACTATAGAGGAAGGTTAGGAAATAAAGATCCTACTAATTAATAATTAGTATAAGAAGAAGCTAAGCTCCTAGCTATATCCACTAAGTCTTAAAAGTAAGGAGTTTCTAGATAAGGTATTTAATACCCTATATAACTAAGGCAGAATATAATAGGTATATAGCCTAATGCTATTTACTAGCCTAGTATTTATTATATAGTAAACTATTAAAGGGAAAGAAAAGAATAGAGTAATAGTTAACCTTTAAGCCCTAAATAATATTACCCTACTAAACGCATACCTAATACTACTATAAGGAGATATTATAGTAAAGCTATAAGGTAAGAAACAGATCGCGATAATTAATACTTAAAGTTTCTTCTATTAGTTCCTTATATAGCGTAAGTACTAAGACTAATTTATAGTAATAAGCTATTATAGCTTAGAATAGTTAAGAGTTATACTAATAAGATTCTAGAACTTACTAGTATATATATAATAGTTTATAGACTAGATACTATAATAACTTAAGAAGTGGATTAGAATAGTTAGATAGCTCTAGCACTTTATTAAACAATTTACTAGAAGGATTATACTACTATAAGATTAGAAAACTAATATATTAGTAGAAGCTAGGGTAAAGAAAGAACTAAGTAATAGACCAAAATATATAGCCTATACTAGTAAGACTAAGTTTACCCTAATAGAAGATAAAGAATATTACTTTATAGATATTAATAGAGCGCTAGCTAGTACTAATACCCTTTACTACTTTAATCTAGACTAAGAGCTATTTATATAGTTAGATATATTAAAAGAATAGGGATTAGGAGGGATACTATACTACCTTAATCTAAAGTATACTTAGGACTAGAAGAGCCCTATACTAGGAAAAGCTATCTAACTGATCCTTTACTTAAGCTAAGTACTTTAGAAAGCTAAAAGGGATTACTAGCTAATAGAGTTAGAAATAGTAAGCCTAGTCTAAATGTGCTAAAAAACTAAGATAATACTATACTCTATAAGAGGTAAGCTAGTATAGGTATTTACTAACTATATAGCTATTATAGTAATTATATAAAGCGTATTAGCTTTCTTAGAGAATAAGTAAATAAATAAGAGACTTATGGTTACCGCTTAGTATATAAGCTAATTCCTACTAGAAATAAAGTATATCCCTAGCCTAACTAATATTATGCTAGATATACTATCCTAGCTCTAAGGAAAAGAACCTAGAAGTAATAAGTTAGCTAAGGGAGAACTTAATAAACTATAGAAGGGCAAGAGGGTCTTTTACTTTACCTATATAACCGTAGAACTAGCCCTATATAATAAGATTAAGAAAGAGTACTTTAAGGAAATAAAGTAATAGACTATTCTATAATAGTTAGGAGATAATAATAATAAGATTAGCTTACTATTTATCTAAACTAAAGGCTTAATATACCTAGTTAAGGTAGATAGAAGGTAGTGAATATACCTTTTAGATAAGGTTATTAGGATTCTTATTATAGATATATATATCTAGAAGTATTACTAGGGCGAAATATAGATATAGTATAACTTATTATCTAGCTTTATTATCTATAAGCTATATAAATAGATTACTAAATGCATTAGTAATTATAATATATATAACTAGAACTAGAATAATTACTAGAAACTACCTAGAGAGCTTATTCCTATTATAACCTTACTAATCCTATTTTATACTATTATAATAGACTTTATTAAAGGACTCTTAGTTATCCCCTCTATAGATAAGCTATAGAAAAATATAGAGAAGCTATTCTTTAATAACCTACTAATAGTTACCTATAAGTTCTCTAAGATATATCTATTAATTCTAGGAAATAATTAGTACTTAGTATAGGACTAGGCTTATACCTTATATACTAAACTACTAAAATATAACTAAGGTATACTAAAGGGGATTATCTTAGATAAAGACCTAAAGTTCCTTAAAGATATCTAGTAGGAAATATAAAAGGTATTTAGAATTAAGCTCCTTATATTTATAGCCTAGCACTCTTAAACTAATAAAGCTTTAGAATACTAAAACTAAACTATAGAAATTATACTAAGATATTTTATTAGTAACTTCCTTAATAAGCTATAAGTATATATACTAATTCCCCTATAGTTTATACTTAATAATTTATATATATTTACTATTAAGCAGGCGCTAAGCGAGCTTATTACTAGATAATAAATAGATAATAAGTTATATTACCTAGGGGAAGGAAGTATAGTGCTTAAACGAGACATTCTCTAAGAAGAGATATAGATTGCTATTACCTATATATAGGCAATTATAAAACAATAGTATAACTCTTAATATAGGCTAATAGAATATAAGCCTAGTAACTAGGTTTAGCTATAACTTAGTAAGGGATATATAGTAGTAAATAACTAAGTACTAAAATTAAAAGAGTGCTAGACCGGCCTATATAAGATTATAGAAAGAGTTAGCTACCTTACCTACTAACTAGAAATAGTAAATAATCTAAACATCCACCTAGTAGTTTTAATAGCCTACCTAAAACTAATTAAGGAACTAAAAGAATAACTAAGACTAGTAGAAGTTAAGGAGGACTAATCTAAGAGATAGTATAATAAGTACTAATACTATAAAATCAATAAGGTTATTAGATAGTAAAAGCAAAAGCAAGGAAAGAAGGAAACTAATAAGTACCTAGTAATATAGAAGGGATACCTAAGTAACTATAACCTCTAGCTAGAGGAAGAAGCGATTAATACTAATAAGGCTATCTAAGATTTCTACTAAAAGCAGATTATAGTAGAAGAGTTGTAAGGCTCTATTAAGAAGATTATAGGAAGGCCTATAAATACTTCTAAGCCTATAGGGAGCTCTAGCTAGGAAGGTAATATAAGAACCTAGGAGAAGTTAGATCTTAACTCTAGAAAGCAGCTAGTACTAGCCCTAAAGCCTATAACGCTAAGCATAAGCAAAGAGCTAATTATAGAATAATAGACTAGTATAAGAACTAAACCGCTAGAACTAGTAAGAACTAAGGTAGTACTTATAAGACCCTAGCCTAGAACTCTACTATAGGAGGTAATAGTAAGGTAGAAACTAAAGAGAGGCCTAGGGTAGCCTAGGAAGGCACCTAATATAGGTAGAAAAAGGGGAAAACCGCTAAAACTAAGGAAGAAATAAGGGAAGAATAACTTACTAGGATAATCACTACTTCCGCTAAACTTAACAGAGGAATAGTATAAATATAGCCCTAATAGCTATTACTATAACAAACTCCTCTCTCTCTCCTATCCTTTTCCTTACCTTTCTCTAAGGGCTAGCCCTAGCCTAGTACTATATAGCATACTATAGCTAGAATATAAGCCTACTCTTACCCCCGTAACTATAAGCAGGCTCCTAAAGCTACCGATCTAGTTAGGCGAATTAGTATAACCTTAATATACTAATTATTATAAGTTATTAGGAAATCCTAAGGAAGCCTAGAATAGAAAATCTTAAGGATTAGCTATAGAGTAAATCCTAAGGATATTACTTATTACTAAAGTAACCTATACTACCCTACTAAATAATAACTTCTGCATAATGTATTAATCTAATATAGCTACTTTATATCTTCTTTATCTTTATTCCTTTATATTAAAGCATAATATAACCTTTCCTACTAGATTAGTACTAATTACTATAAGATATACTTAATTATAGCTCTTTTTAAGTTGCCTCTAGCTTTAATAATTATCCTTCCCGCAATAAGATATTCTAATAGGACTTCGCGGCTCCCCTCTCTAAGAATAACCTATCGCTTACCTACCCTAGGTACTAATGTACTCTTAAGCTCTATAGTAATAAGAGCCGAATTTATATAGCTATAAAAGCTTATTACTTCCGCTATTAAGCCTACGCTAACCGCGAAACGTATACCTCTTACTATACCTAAGCTAAGCATAAGGGGTATAACCCTAATAAAGGATTCGTTAAGCTACTAGGAGACTAAAACCTATATTACTTTTATAACCCGAATGATTAATAAAATACTAGCGGAGCTACTATAGTTACTTACGCGCTTAAGCCTAAAGAACTTCCTCTAGCCACGCCCTATACTACTCCCTAAGCCCGGTCTATTACTATAATCGAGGACTCTAATAATAATATAGCTCCCGCACCGCTAGCCTATAATAGCTATAGCCGCTTTTCCGCTAAGCTACCTAAAGCCCTCACATATATAAATAGACTATAAGCCCTAGATAAGACTAATTTCCTAAGGATTTATATTAGAAGTGCGGAACTCTATTCTATCTTTATAGAACTCCTTAACTAGTAGTATACTACCTATACTAATAAGAAGGTTATAGCTATCTAGGAAAAAGGCTAAGCTATCCTTAGATCTATAGGAGGTACTACTAGAGTTAAGAAGTTTATTACTATAATATATAACTAGTTCCTAAAGACTAGTATAATAGCTATACCTTACCTAGGATCTTACCTCTATAGTATACCTCCTATAACCCTATAAAATAACATACTAATCCCTTTTAATCTTTACTAAGACGAGAAGATTACCTACTTAGGTATTAAGGAGGACCTATTTATTACTCTTAAATATAAACAAGCTAATAACCTAATAGAATAGCTCTAATAGTAGGTATCTAAGATACCCTAATGCTTATCCTTACTTACTTCTATAGGACTTAAGATTTCATTCCCTATCCTTACGTTCCTATTTATTATAGCCATGAATATAGAGATTAATAAAAATAAAGTCTATATTTTCACTATAATCACTAATAATTATTTATTTATTTATACTCTATAGACCTAAAAGGTAAATAGTGCTTCTACTCTATATAAATATAGGAAAAACTAAATTAGATAAAAACCCATATCGCTATTATAGCGAGCCCGCATCGGGCCCCTTGTTCAGTCGTAGCGCATAAGTGAATAGTCCTTCTTACTAAGACTAGAATTATCCTATTTCCTAGAAATTTAGCGGGAAAATTAAAGGAAAAATTAATAAAGGAAAAGTAAGAGTCTCCTACATCTTAGGTTCTAGGTCCGAGGTGGGTACGCATCGGTTACGTATCGGCTGCGCGCTAGTGATGTGCGTATGGGATTATTGTGCAGTTACGGCCGGAGGCCCGGATTTTAAGTGGGCAGATTCGGCCGCTGGTGGGTCCGCCAGCCAGCGCTTTACTGTCAGTGGCTAGGGGTTAACACGGGCCCGGGGCTCTGCAGCCGTTGACAGCTGCCGGCTGCAGCCCGGATTTCTACTATTTGGTCCCTTCGCTTAGTCTGCGATGCCCTCCTTTCTTTCTTCCCTCTTCAACGCCTCCGTGAGTTGCCCTCTCCTGGCTTCCTAGCCGTACCCGCGCTAGCGCTGGGTCTTAAGCGTATCACTAACTTCTATTCTTTCTACTAGGATTATTATTAATATGTTTATCCTTCCTGCTGCTCGTTACGGCCTCGCTAGCAATGCGGCTCCATTGCGGTCTCGTTGCTATAGTAGCTAACTTCTTTATGTAGCTAAGGACGATGACTGCAATGACTACGATAACAACGACGATAACAATAATAATAACGACGACGATAATGCCAGCTACGCCCATGGGTTCCTCCTGACGCATTCCTATTACGTGCCTAGGCTGACCCTAAGTAGGCAAAGAGAAAGGCCTAGGCCGGAGAGGAGGGTGCGGCCGCTTCAGGGGATGAGTCCCTCGCCCCTGCTTCTACAGGGGCGGTGCGGGATATCCCCTATTCTACATGTATTACGCGGATAGGTAAAGACGGCGCGGTAGGTCTCTGCTAAGACTAGGCGAACGCGGCGGCGGGCGGCTACGCGGCTTATGCCCGTGTGCATAAGACCTACGTACCCCTGCCGTTCGCTACCGTTACTGCTACTCAAGCCCTAGTGGAGGCTCTCTAGCGTAAGAGTAAGGATAGCGATGTAAGCGCGGGTCGGATCCGCAGCATGGGAGTACAGCTAACTAGGAGTAGGGCAAGGAGCTTAAGCGGCTCACGGAGGCAGCCCTCAGGGCCAAGAGTCAGGCTCCCAAGCGGGCGAGCACCGCGCCCGTGGCGGTAACCACGGGCCTAACGTCTAACCAGTTTGACGCACTGGTCAGCGGGATCAACCGCATCGCCGAGGCGCTCGAGCGCCTTGAACTCGGTGTGGTCCCGGCTCTTGCGCTTGGTCGCGTCTTAGGGCTGGCTAGGGCTCCGGATCCCGGGGAATCTAGTGGGAAGGGCAAGGGCGATGACGATGATGACGATGATGATGACGTCGATGATGATGATGAGGAGATAGACGATGGGGTCTAGGAGTAGGGTTGGATGGTAGGTAGTAGAGGCGCGGGTTCAGGATAGGTCTATAGGTTAGCACTATAAGCTTAGAGGACTTAATAGGGGGGCAGAGGATTTAATTAGGTTAGTAGCTATTATAAATAGGCTAGTTTTTTTGCCCTTCGTAGCTTTTTTCTAGGTGCATTTTATCTCTTTATAAGGGGGGTAAGAAGCACTTAATATAGGAGTGTATTACTTTTGCCTAGCTACTATAGACTCTAGCTAATTGCCTTTTAACCTTTTAGTCTACTTCCATATTATAATTATAGTTACTATAGATATAAAGGGCTAGCTTATAGTATAGGATAAGGTATTAGTATAGGAATTAATAAGTAATTGCTTATACTATACTATAGTCTAATAGTTAGAGCCTAAGTTCGTACCGATTCTATAGTAGTTTTATAAGGAGGCTATATTATTTAGTAAATCTTAAGTAGAAAATAATTATATACTTAGGTATTTCCTTACTAGTCCTATATAGGTATTATAGTAAGGATATATTAGGGATACCCTTTAAGAAGAGGAAGCTTCTTAGTCTAATTTTTCCTATTCTTAGCTATATAAGTATTAAACTTTAGTACTTATTAAGGCTATAATATAAGTATAATGCCTTCTTATTATTAGTAGGGGAGTGGGTTTCTATAAGTTCTAGGCGATTTATCCTTTAGTACTCTCTTACTATATCTTAAAGTTAGTTCTACTATATAGTCTACTAAGATAAGGTACGGGCCTTAATTATATTTAGGGTTACTTTATATCCTTTACGAGGGAGCTAGCTCTTAAGCTAGTCCTTAACTTCTTATTACGGTTACTACTATAGACCCTACTATTGCTTATAGCGGATCTATCTTATAGCTACTATAATAGCATTCCTAATAAGTAGTATAGTATTCTACCTCTCTATATAGCTATAGAATTAAGCAGCTAGCTTATTAAGGTAGATATTAAGAGGAGGGATAGCTAATTCTATTTCTAGAAGGTAGGTTAGTATAGCTTTATATACCCTAGTAACTATATATAGGCTCTAGGTCTATTCTACTATAAGTGCTTACATAATACTATAGGGCTTACCCCTAGGGGCAGTTAGGGTATAGTAGGCTCTTATACTATAGACTATAGTTAACTGTATAACCTATATATAGATTAATCTTACTACTTTAAGGCTAACCCCCTATATACTTATAGCGATCGCGGTAAGGGCTTATTATTAGCGTTCTAGCTTCCCTTTAAGGTAGTTAATATATAGTCCCTAAAGTAGTTTATAGTAGAGGAATAGTCTAAGGAATCTACTTAACTTAGTAGGTATTATTATTAGGTCTCTAAGTTAGATCTGCGTTTAGTCTGTTATATGCTTCTAAGTAAAGTGTAAGAGCTATACCTTATCTAGCTCTTAAGTCATTCTATTTATTTAGGCCTAATTATTATAGATTTCTTAGGCAGCTTTAAGCTAGGTTTAGGTCTCTTCTATATTATATTTAAATATAAGTAGATTAGTATTATCTATAAACCTAACTATTATTATTCTAGGGGCGTTACTAAAGGCTTTATAGAGGCTAGAGATAAAGAGGATAAATAGTATAGGCAATAGGGAGGACTCTTATAGAATGCTTACTTAGACCTAAATAGAGTCTAATATTTAGCTATTAAAGTAGAGCTATACTATTCGCGCTATAAGATAGCTAGTAAGCTATACTAGGAGCTATCTTAGGAAGCCCTTTCACTATAGGATTATAATAAGTTATCTATAGTTAACTCTATTAAAGGCCCCTATAAAGTCTAGTTAGAGGAGAGATATAAGGCTACACTAGGCCTAGGCTATGCGTACTACTTCTATAATAACTACTAGGGCAAGCTCTATGGATTTTCTTAGTCTATTACCTATTTACCCTAGGGGTAGTAGCCCTTTCGATTCTACTATAATCGCGATGCACTAGCTAATAACTATTTTAATAATTTTACTAATTATATTAAGTAAGGATATTAATTACTATCCTAATATGGTATATTATTAGTCTAGGGTCTTATTAGCCTTTAGGATAATTATAGTAATTATAGTATAGAAGTAGGTTAGAAAGTAGCTAATTATAATACTTATGTTTACTATCTCTATAATTATAAGTATAAGTAGCTTACTATATACTTTTAGGAACCTAGCTAGGATTCTATCTTTACCTAGGGCTTTCTAGGACTTAATTTTATATAAGGCTTCTTTAATCTCTTTAGGCTTAATATAGGGGTATATTAAGCCTGATTTAGGTTTAGGTATTCTAAGGGGAGGGAGAGGGGGGAGGTTAGAATTATTAGCCTAGGGTTTAGGGAAGAATTTCCTTATGAGGATTTTAGTTTTATCTATATAGAGTGTTACTAGCTTAGGATAGTCTAGATAGGTAAGGGGCGGGAGCTACGGCGGGGCTGTAGTAGTTTCGCTCCATAGTCTTACCTATCTTTCTATTACCTAGAATCGTATTATATTATACCTAGGAAGGTCTACTAGGAGCTCCTACTATAGGGCGTATTAAGCGCTCTTCACGCATTAGTCCCGTTATGCGCGCACTTTGGCTAAGGCGCGTTAGTTAGAGGGTTAGCCAGTTCGCTAGGCTCTATAGCAGGCTTATTTAAGCTCGTTAGTTACTATAGCTATTTTGGTATTCTACTATAGGTTACGGTAGGGTCTGGGTTTCTTTTGCTTTAGGGTTGTGAATTAGGCGATTACCTTAAGCTACTTTAATAGCTAGTTAACCACTTTATTAAGGGCTTCTATAGTAGTTATAGTACCCTAAGTCTATTAGAGGTAGACTTTTGCTTTATTAGTAGCTCTCTACTAGTAGGTCTTCCTCTAGTTAAATCTAGGGACTGGATCTAAAGTTAGTTTATTTAGGGTAATTACGATATGGATATATTATAGGAAATAGTTAGATCCCTTTAGGTTATAATCTATTCCTTTATATATTATATAGATAGTCTTAGTAGCCTAAGCTAGGTTAAGGATACTATTATAGTAGCCTTAGGCCGATCTAGTAATAGTCCTATAAGGTATAATAAGGCTAACTTAGAGTCGCTATACTTCTCTAATAAGGTTATTACTACTCTAATCTGCTTGGCTATAGTAGTCCTAAAGTGGGTAGTAGAAGTTAAAATTGCTAATAAAAAGTGTATAGTTATTTAGTATAGTGCTAGCTAGGGCTTATAATATAGGCGAATCGCCTCTACTATTTAGGGGGTTATAAAGAGTAATGATTTAGTATTGTGTTTTTATAAAAGAAACGCTAGCCTAATCCTCCCTTACCTCTAACATCTATAACTTAGGTTTATAGCGCTTATTAATATATATTACTATACGCCCACTATAATAGACTATATAGTAGTTATATCTACTTAGGTAGGCTAGGGCCTTAGTCTTAGGGTTTCTATTTAGTTTAAAAAGTATAATTATATTATATTTACTATAGGCCTATAGCATAACCTAGGTAAGGGTATACTACCGGTTAGTGTTCTAGAAGAGTATAAGCATTAGTTAATAATTTAGGGAGGGGATAGTATTAGTAAGGAGGTAGTTATAGATACTATAAGCGGAGATAGTGCGAAGGAGGTATAGGCTCGGGTTAGGAACTGGCTAGAGGTCCTACGTTGTTTATTTATTAATCTAGGGGGCCTTCTAGGCTTCTTTAGTAATAGGGCTCTAAGGAGGCAGGCTATTAAGGGGGGGGGGAAAGTCCCTATATTAGAGGTTTAGTTATAGTATAGTCTTAGAAGCGGAGGGGTTAGTTAACGTAGCCCTCCTTAGCTCGCGCTTAATATAAGGCTACGATAGGGTAATCTTAGCTCTAGGCTAGGTATTTACCTTTATAAAGGGTATAGTTTAATAGGATCTCCTTTTATTTAGTTAGACATCCTTTACTATTAGCATATATAGCGCTTCTATATTATCTATAGATTAGGGCCGATTTATAGTTTTAAGTAAGGTAACTAAACCTAAAGCAATTATAGTATTAGGTAGGATAAAGTCCCTTATTAAAAGGCTTACTATTATATAGCTATATATTAAGTAGTAAGTTATTATTATAAAAGCAGTTTACCTTCTTAATAGAGCTAATATATAAGATTAGATTTATTTTCATGCTAGGACTAGATTATCTAGTCTTTTATCTCTTTACTTAGAGGATTATTAGTTAATTAGATTTATTAATTTCTTTAATAAGTTTATTAGTATTATTTAGGATAAACATAAGTTAGATTCCCTTTACTATTACTATAAAGGTTAAGAAGAAGAGGGCTGTATTATTACTAAAAGCTTTAATAACCTAATCTTTAGTATAATAGGCTTAAGCCTTATCTATAGTAATAAACATAAGGACTATATTACCGCTTAAGAGCTTTCTTACTATAATAATGCTAGTATCGCTATAAGCCCGGTTCGCTACCATAATAGTATCTTTTAGCATTCGGCTACTAATATCAAGGGATGCGTTTCTTATTCAGATAGTAACTTCGCGTTCGATATAGCTTCGGGTTATTCGTTTAGGGCTTCTATAGTTTAGGGGCGCGAGGTTTCGCGCCGTAATCAATACGTAGGATGGTTAGCCTTTTTCGCGGTTCGGGGCCGCGCCTAGGGCTTCTTTAATAATAGAGGTAAGGGCGGTAGTAACATTCAAAGTGATTCGCTCCTTAAGGCTTGCTTTATAGTTATATAAGCTATTCTCTTCACAGGATGTATATATCCGCATCTCCCACATAATAGTATAGGTCTAGATAATATTCTAGACCTAATTAAGGAGATTAGGAGGGATAATTCTAGTAATAGCATAATATACTTCATTTTCTAGGTTATCCGCTAGTATTCTACTCGATTCTATAGTAAGTGCATTACTTTCGCTTAGTATATACTAGCTAATTCCTGCTAAGGAGTTATGTTAGCTTTAGTCGAGGCTACGCACCCCTAAGTCGATGGCTATCGGTAGCGTATTAGCGCTATCGCTACGGCCCTGATGCGCTATCGTGCCTAGAGTAATACGCATATAAGGATTCCGATTCTAGTATTAGAATATATTTTAGAGGCAGATTAAGGCTATAGTAAGTAGAAACTAGATATTTCGTAAAAAGGTTAGATTAAGTAAAAGCTTTATAATATACTTAATACTACCTTTTATTACTTTATATTATACTTTAGTACTATAAACTCTTATACTTTCTTATTAAAGAATACTAAATATAAAATTATTAAAGTATATATATATAATTTAGTATAGCTTTAAGCTAATTAATAAAGATACTTATATAATATATTTTTATATACTTTCTTAAGGGATTACTATTAATTTAGGGTATTATTTTTAGTTTCTTTTTACTATTAAACTAGTAAAGATATCTCTTTTTAAATAACCTAATAAGCTAAAATAGTTTAAGCTTAAAAGTAATAAAGTAATAAAATTAAATATAAACTTTATATTTAAAACCCTTATAGGCTATAGTATAAATTAATTAGTATATAGATATCTATTTTAAAAGTCCTATCCTAAGCTAATAATACTATATTCTTATACCCTAGTTAGCTACCTAGGGATATATAGCCTTTAGAGCAGCCTACCTACTACCTCCTCTATATCCCCTATATTTATGGGGGCTTCTAGTAGCTGCGGATGCTTATCGTAATGTGCTAGGGGCTGTTTTATGCGCTATCTCCCTTAGCCTTATAAAAGTGCTAAGACTCGCAATGTACCTTATGTATCTAGCCTCTCTCTGATTGGCTGTTCTTAAATTGTGGCTGAAGATCGGGACAAGACTTTTGAAATAGACATCTATAGATAATGAAGGGTTAGACGGGGGGGGAAAGTACAGTGTCCCCTGTCTTTTTGTTAGCGGGAAACCTCATTTTGGTCTTATCTGTAGCCCGCTAGCAAATTTACAGGGGGACGACTGTACACGCTCTTCTTTTTTGGCCAACGGCACTCCTTGAAATCCTGCGCGCGTTTGAAAACACATGAGCATGATGAACGGAAAACAAACAACAATCTTCGTTTTGTCGTTTGTCATTCATAGAGTAGCTAAAACATGTGATATCTCGCGCCCCAGCTATCATCCATGACATCGCATCAATCTAGATCATATCCTCAAGGTAATCACTTTTCTTTTTCTTCAAATTCTATTTCGCCATGCCCATCAATAATCGTAAAGCCCATTTTCTAAATCACGATGCCAAATCCACCTTTCGCTTCACGGGCAGTCCCGCCTCGGAGCTCCATGAATCCACGTTCTGGATCAAGCACGCCTCGCCCTGGTCCCTGCGGGCCAGACGACCGATGGTGTAGACCTTCTCGCCGGCGGCGGAGAGGGCCTGGGCCACGGCACTGGCCTGAGCGGCGTCGACGGCGACGACCATCCCGATGCCCGAGTTGAAGGTGCGGCACATCTCCGAGGGGGCAACGTTACCGGCCGTCCTCAGCCACTTGAAGACCGGCGGGATCTCCCAAGAGCCGAACTCGATCTCAGCGGCGAGGGCTTCGGGGAGCATGCGAGGTACGTTCTCCAGGAGGCCGCCGCCGGTGATGTGGGCGAGGCCCTTGATTTGGCCCAGAACAGGGAGTAGGCTCTTCACATAGATGCGAGTTGGGGTGAGAAGGGAGTCGCCAATGGTGGAGGACTGGTCCCAGGGGGCCGGGGTGGAGTAGCTGAGGCCGGCGCTCTGGACGATGCGGCGGACGAGGGAGAAGCCATTGGAGTGGACACCCGCCGAGCCGAGACCCAGGAGCACATCTCCCTCTACCATGTCGTCGAGGCGAGGGAGGCGGCCAGCGTTAGTCACAGTTCCAACAGCACAGCCAGCGGCATCGTAGTCATCCTTCTGGTACATGCCGGGCATCTCGGCCGTCTCGCCGCCAACAAGGGCACATCCGGCTTGACGGCAGCCGTCAGCGACACCCTCGACAAATGCGGCGGCGGTGGAAAGCTCAAGCTTGCTGCAGCCGTAGTAGTCGAGAAACATGAGGGGAGTAGCGCCCTGGACGATCAAGTCGTTTACGTTCATGGCGACCAAGTCGATACCGACGGTATCATGTTTGTTCATTGATTGCGCAATCATGAGCTTGGTGCCGACACCGTCGATGGCGCCGACCATGATGGGAGCATTGGGGAAGCCGCACTTGGAGAGGTCGACCTCACCACCAAAGCCGCCAATCTCGGCATCGGCGCCGGCTCGCTTGGTGCTGGCAACGGCCTTCTTGATCTTGTCAACAAAGTCGTTGCCGGCCTTGATATCCACACCAGCCTGGGCGTAAGTCATGCTCGCCTTCTTGGCGTCTCGGAAGGCCCGGTGAGCAATGTCCTTTCGGTAAAAGGCCCCCTCAAAGGCAATGACCTTGGCGTCAAGAGCGGCGTAGGCAGCATCGACGGCAGCGCGGAGGGAGTCGCCGACAGCGTTGATAGCAATCACGCGGCCACCAGACGTCTTCAGTACATCGCCATCGAGGGTGGTACCGGCGTGGAAAATAGTGCAACCCTCAGGGGGCGTCTGGACAGACATCTCCTGGCCCTTGGGATAGGAGCCAGGGTAACCAGGGGAAGCAAGAACAACAGTGGCGCTGAACTTGTTGTCGATGGTGAGTTTACAGTTATCGAGGTAGCCGTTGGCGCAGGCCAGCATGACCTCGGCCAAATCAGTGTCGGCGGACAGGAGAGGAAGAACAGTCTGGGTCTCGGGGTCACCAAAACGGACGTTGTACTCGAGCACCTTAGGACCGGCGCTGGTGATCATGAGCCCGGTGAAGAGAACGCCGCGGAAAGGCTGTTGCTCCCGGCGCATACCAGCGATGGTGGGCTCGAGGATCTCGCGGTCGATTTGCTCGGTCAGCTCCTTGGTGGCAATATTGGTGGGAGCATAGCAACCCATGCCACCGGTGTTGGGGCCGAGGTCGCCGTCGAAGATACGCTTGTGGTCCTGGGCGAGCGGGAGGGATCGAATAGCGTAGCCGTCGCAGAAAGTGAGGACACTGAGCTCGTCGCCAATGAGGAGCTCCTCAATGACAACCTCGCTGCCAGCATCACCAAACTCCTTGTCCACCATGATTTGCTTGAGGGCGGCCTTGGCCTCATCCTTGGTCTGGGGCAAGATGACACCCTTGCCGGCAGCGAGGCCAGTGGCTTTGATGACGATATCGTGGTTGATGCTGTCGACGTATGCAACGGCCTTGTCGAAGTCGGAGAAGTTCTCGTAGGCGGCGGTGGGGATGTCGTACTTCTTCATGAAGTCCTTGGAGTAGGTTTTGCTGCCCTCGAGGCGGGCGGCGTCCTTGGAGGGGCCGAAGACCGGAATACCGGCCTTCTTGAACCAGCCCTCAACACCATCGACGAGCGGCGCCTCGGGCCCGGGGACGACGAGGCTGATCTGGTTGTCCTCGGAGAACTTGACGAGGCCGGCAAAGTCGTCGGCCTTGACGGAGCCGACATTGACGACCTTGGAGCAGGACGCCGTGCCGCCGTTGCCGGGGACAGCGAAGATCTGTTGGACTCGGGGAGACTGGCTCAACTTCCAGGCAAGGGCGTGCTCGCGGCCACCGTTGCCGATGAGGAGGATTCGGAGGTCTGCCATTGTGGTTGCGGGGTCCAAGACTGCGTCGGTTTCGGGTCGATGGCGGGGTTCGAGGGGTTCGAGACGGGTGGGATTGCGGCTCCTGGAAGCCCTCGCTGGCGCTGGCGCTGGCACTTGGAGGATCGCGAGATTAGACGTCGAGCGTCGGGCAATTGCAAGTGGCTCAGGCTCACGCGAGAGATGACCAGCTCTAGGTGAGGGAATCGTGTATTCGATTGTGTGGCTGGCTGGTCGAGGATGAAAGTTGCGCTGCAGCTAACTTTTTTTTTTCATCTACTCCGGCAATTCCAAGCGCCTACGAAAAATCCTGCGCACCAAAACCACCAGATCACAGCAGAGTCGGCAACCACCACAGGTTCAATGGAATAATCTACGGACTAGTTATATTAAAAAAAAAACACTGCAGAAACGGAATGCAGTTAAGGGTGTCTTAATTATGAAATGATTAAGTGTGAAATTGGAAGTTTGTAGAGGAGATACCAAATGGTGTACACAGTAATAAGTCTCTTCCAGTCGCGCGGTGCAGTCTTTTTGCGATTCGTACACATCCTTCAGTCATTCGTACACCTGTACTTCGTGACACACTGAGATTGCAGTGAGATGGAGGTATCAGTTGTGCTAATATTTGTGCTCAATTTGAGATGCACCGGGATCGGCTGTACCAATCAAACACGGTTTTAAGAGCTTGTCGGCCGCCATCGGCACTCCACTGTGGCAAAGAATGAAATGAGCTGATCGGTTATCGCGGTTGAACGTGATAGTTGCATTGGATGCAGAAAGAAAGAATTCGGCATCAATCGCGAATCGCCCCGCACAGCAAGGCGACGGAACGATTAGCGAACCAGCGCCTGCGGCCGGTTAATTTGCATCCGATGTCACCAATCACTGCTGCTAGTAACAACTCCCTAAAGCTGCGGATTGAAGGAAGGGACGGGTACCTGATCTGGGCTGACCATGATCACGATGAATCTACCCAAGGAGCAGCCTCATTTCTCGTCTGACAGAACGAACGACTTCGTTATTGGTGAGCCTCATTTTTGTAAAAGCTGGTAACTTTTAAAACGACTCTCTGCCAGCAAGTCGCATGACGGCAATCTCGTCCATTTACGCGTACTTCGTACAGAGTTGGGCCGCCCCTCTCCAAGCGTGCCTGGTGCATGCCAAGTCCACTCACTGGCTGGCGCAACCCGACACTACAACACCACCAGCACCTCTATCAGACCTCGGCGAAACCTGTCAGCACCTACGATAAGCTTTCGTGAGCCAACCGCACAGCACGAGTTGCGAGGTCAGAATGACCAGTTGGTGACGTCTCGATGGAACGAGGCCGCGAGGGGCACGGTTTACGTTGGTAGCGCAGGTTCAGGGGGGCAGCTGAGCTGGAAGAGCCGGAAGACTGTGCTTATGAAGGCGACAAGAGCAACAGCCAAAATCGATTCAGGACCAAGCCAGAAACAGGTGATGGCAGGATCGGGGTCATCTCCTCATCGCTCAATGCGCTGCGCCGGGCACAAGCCATCGTCCGCGATCTGTAGACCTGGGCCCTTGTGTGGGCTGATGCCGTCACTTGCATGATGCGACTCAGGAGCCGTCATGCTAACAGTTAGTTAGAATGCCCAATAGTGTGAGTGCGAGAAGGGAACGAGGATACGAATAGAGCACTCAGGAGCCCTGTGGCGGCCTCGTCGGGACGGGTCACGGAGCGAGAAGGAGTCCCCAGTTAAGCTACGCAACCGAAATTGAATGCGTCTTCTTTCTCCTCCCGTCACGTCGTCAGCGA
Source organism: Neonectria punicea (assembly GCA_037954315.1). Classification (NCBI taxonomy): domain Eukaryota; kingdom Fungi; phylum Ascomycota; class Sordariomycetes; order Hypocreales; family Nectriaceae; genus Neonectria; species Neonectria punicea. Next base: position 3,468 of record JAZAVJ010000384.1, on the reverse strand, counting down.
ATTGTTCGGGCGCGTCGAAGCTCCGAAGCTGCCGGTGGATTGCGAGCTGCTCCGCTGTAACTCGGACTTGGCGCCACACCAAGGCCTGCCCTTGGCCCCGAAACCATGCCAATCTAAACCGCCACCTCCCCCCCCCCCAAAAACCCCAAACCCCGAGAGCCCCAGATATCCGTTCAAAGCAGTCATCCATCATCATCCAAACGCCCAGAAGGCTCCCCTTTCCTTGATCCTTCAAAACTATTTCATTGTACAGAGTTCCCAGAACCCTTTGCTGGCGTCTTGTTTCTGTTTTCTATTACCTCCTGTCCATCCGGCTCCGTCCTCGTTCCGTTTTCGCTCTCTCCCCCCCGTCTCACTCCCTCACTCTCTCGCTCTCGCAATTCTCTCCTCGTTATAACACCCCCGACATCCAAGAAGGAATCGCGCCCGCAACACATCGTCGAGACGCTCCTGTCGCCACCCGTCATGGGCAACGACACGTCCATCGCCCACGCCGCCGCCGCCGCCATGGCCGCAAACCACACGCTCTTCGACACGGCGCTCCCGCCGCTACCGTCGTACTCCCTCACGCCTCAGGCCGACCTCCTGCCCTTCGTCTCCGACTTCTGGCTCTCCCTCATCGTCCCCGTCATCATCTACTGGATCGTCTCCCTGACTTTCCACGCCATTGACGTTTGCGACCTCTTCCCCCAGTACCGCCTGCACACTCCCGAGGAGATCACCAAGCGCAACCATGCCTCGCGCTACGAGGTCGCCCGCGACGTCATCCTCCAGCAGGTCATCCAGGTTGCGACCGGCGCCGTTCTCGCCCTGACCGAGCCGCCCGAGATGACGGGCAAGACCGACTACGACGTCTCCGTCTGGGCCACCCGCCTCCGCCTCGCCCAGCGTGCCCTGCCCGTCGTGCTCGGAACCCTCGGCCTCAACACCACGGCCATCTCCAAGAACCTCGCCGACTCTCATCCCATGCTCGCTGGTGCCATCGCCGGCGGTTACTATCCCTTCCTGACCACCGCTACCGCCGAGCCCGCCTTCGCCGCTTGGGAGGTAAAGCTGGCCAAGATCATCTACCACATCTTGATCCCTGCCGTCCAGTTCTTCGTCGCCACCTTCATTCTCGATACCTGGCAGTATTTCCTGCATCGCCTGATGCACGTCAACAGGTGGTTGTATGGTGAGTGATTGTCCGATGCTTCCGTCGCTTCCATCGCTTCGTCCCTGAATTTTAGGGTGTACCTTGAGCGCGGGAACCGAGCCTTACCAATGCCCCAATCCGAATCAATGCGCTGACATAAACCTCTTCTCCCTACTCTAGCTACCTTCCACTCGCGCCATCACCGTCTCTACGTTCCCTACGCCTACGGCGCTCTATACAATCACCCCTTCGAGGGCTTCCTCCTCGACACCGTTGGCGCCAGCCTCGCCTTCAAGGCCACTTTCATGACCCTGCGCCAGGGCATCTGGTTCTGGTCCTTCTCCACCATCAAGACTGTTGACGACCACTGCGGCTACTCCTTCCCCTGGGATCCCCTCCAGCTCATCACCAGCAACAACGCCGCCTACCACGACATCCACCATCAGCACTGGGGAATCAAGACCAACTTTGCCCAGCCCTTCTTCACGTTTTGGGACACCCTTCTCAGCACCAAGTACACGGGCTCCCGCAGCAACAAGCCTAGCGCCTTCCGGCACGAGGCCGAGGCGAAGGCCACGGGCAAGGCTGGTGGAAAGGACAACTAGAATGAAATCGACGACATCTATTTGTTTGTTTTTTTGCATTTGGACACGGGACACATGAAACAACAAAACCACCCAAATTGTTTATTCGGGAACCGCCCGGGTGTGCGATCCTTGTTCAAAGCTTGTCACCATCATCTTGGGGCGCTTCTTCCTTTTGGATCGCTGGGCAACGATAAGACGGACAAGCAACAACATCGAACGGCTTGAAGCATGCGGTAATAATATCATCTTTACATCACGGATTGTAATGGGTTGAGCACAGTGGGGCTTCTCACTTTGCCTTGATTCTTTCTTCTTTCTCTCTTGTCCTGTTTCTTCCTATTTTTCCCTTGTCCTCGTGACCTCTATTTCCGTCTGGATCCTCCTCTGCCTGAGCAAGGATGGGTGCCAATGGACAAGGTCTGGGGCCGGGACTACGGCTGGGGCTACTAGTTCCGAGGACGGGTTCAGGTGGAATCCCTCGTCTACCCCGTAGGCATTTATTCATCATTCATGTACGATATTTTTTAGGGATCAAATTCTGGGGCGCGAAACATTCTGGCGATGAGCAACGGCGGCGATGGGGAACGCGCGTCGATTCTCATCTATTCATTTTCGGGGGGGGTGGTTTATTGTGCAATGCGAATGCGGGTGGTCTCGGAAGGGGTAAAGAAATGGATATCTCTACTATCACTATCTCGACGTCCGCATCGGCCTCAAAGCAACAATCAGGCCATGCGACGAACGGAGAATTGGCAAGAGAGAGAAGATTGTTTGTTCCAGGCTCAGACTAATAATGTATGTATCACGCAACACTGAATTGTCTAGGTAATTGTACACAAAGAAATAACCGCGATTAAAAGCAAGCAATGGATACCTGTGTATAAGCCTAATTGGCTCAGGTGGCCCTGTGCTTGCGCGAGCGTCAAGACTTGTCATTGCTGCTCTCATTTTGCACGTCTTTCGGGTGCCGCGGATGGGAGTCGTGCGATGAGGCAAGGGATCGGACGACGAAGTAAAGGCCTAGGTGGTTGTGCATTGTCTTGGCTGTTGTGTGTTGCGGAGAGGGCTGGTGAGGCGGACGGGGGAGTTTCGGTGTGTGGCTTCTGGAGATGGCAGCTGTGGTCTGCTCAGAGTTGAAAGGAGGAGTGGGGGAGGATGCCCACAGTAGGCATGTCCGTTGTAGGGAACCCGATTCAATCCCATTTGTCGAGCTGATGTGTTTCTCCATCTAAGGTTAGGCTATTTTCTGGTCAATTCGATCTCACTTCTTGTTTTTTTCCCCGGCTGACACTCCAACGAAGGCCTGCACGATGGAGTTGGCTAGTGACGAGCCCAGGGCGTGAAGAGACAGAAGGCGTACTCCAAGGTAAGACTTGCAACACATAAGTTAGACTGTGGATGGGATCAGGAGATATCTATCGGTGTACATAGCAGTTTCCTACTTAACTCTAGGGTAGGTGCTTTGGAGGTGAGGGTTTGTCAAAATGTCACGAAGTACAAAGTATCCAAACCATTTAGTATGTTGTCTGCAAATCAAAGTCAATCGGTCAAGAGTCATCCCCCTGTCTTGGGCTGCAATTACAAACATGCTGTCTAATCAGTCGCCTAAGATAATTCCGACTTCCTCGTCTATCGAACTTGGCCTGGTACTATGTAGTAAAAAGCAACGGACGCCCTAGCAACCGCGATTCCTGACCGATGCTGGGCAATCTGAGCCATCATATTCATATTCGAGCAGGAAAAGCC
>JAZAVJ010000383.1:0-31679 GCA_037954315.1 Neonectria punicea | reverse complement strand
CCGAGACTTGAGCCATCATGCGGCTACCTTCGATGTCGGCCGTGCTCCTGGGCGCGTTCGCCTGGACTGCGAGAGGGGGGGAAGAATATAGTCGGTGATTAGGATAGGCCTAGACCACATGGCATCGCTAACATTGAGGGGCAGGCGAAACTGGGGAACTGATAACGAGACATGGCCGCCAATCATATCCAAGCAAGTCTAAATCACCGTCCGTTCGCGGTCCAGGAATTAGCTCCCGGATTTAAGCTACTTGCGGCAGCTTAACACGGGCCGCATTGATATCCCAGCTGTATCGGGCTTGGTCGTATGTAAGAACTTAGTCTAGATATCAGGCTTTCAGTCCCCCGCATACAGCACCATCCCGACATAGACCTCTAGTGGACATGAACAGCGCCATCATTACTGGCCTCTGGAGCACAGGACGCGATTCGAAACCCTGTTAAACGAGGGTAAAGGTTCAGCCGGGACCATTCCAATTGTTAATTGGAATGTGACGGGCGTCTCCCAACGTACGATTCCGCCTTCGCCGCCCTGTGCGAGAACGACTACGAGGACACAGGAAGAATGTGGCTGATTCAACTGAGCTGAATTGCATCAACGATTTCACCCGACCAATTGTACTCAGTATGTACTCGGGGTGGAGTCCCTCTTGCACGAAAGCTTGCTGCTCGAGGTATATCCAATACCTTATATCAATGCCTTCTCATCAGAAGGGGTTTTGTAGTCCCCCAGGACAGCCCCATTGCACCTTTAGTCAGAGTGTCTGCCTCGGTACTTTACACCTCTTCTTACCTCTGTTGGGCTTCTTCACATCGCCGGGCTTCCGTACTTGCGATTGCGAGCAGCTAAGATGGGGTTCTTGAAGAGGCTCACAGAGTTCCTATTTCTCCATGTCTTCTCCTCTGGCTACACCGAGTCAACACACCAGGACAGATTGACAACCGAATTGCCTCTCATTGACAACGTCAGCTCAGCAGTCGATATGTTTGACCCATCCTCCATCGACGGTCCATGCAACACACCAAACAACCGGCAGTGTTGGTCCCGGGGTTTCAACATCAAGACCGACTATGAGTATCAAACTCCAAAGGGGGTGGTACGCGAGGTCTGTGCTATTCCCTGTGCTAGTGTGGGTGAAATCAATTAACGATGAAAAGTTCATCTTGGACGTCACCAACGAGGTTATCGCCCCTGATGGGTGGGAGGTGCAACGCATGCTCTTCAACGGAACCTATCCTGGACCAACCCTAGAGGGTAACTGGGGAGACACCTTTAGTATGTGATACAGCTTCTTTTCCCTCTGTAAGAGCTCCGTCGTGGTGTTATGGTATAAGCTTCATATCGTAAACATGCTCGGGACTGTTCAAATAGCGGAGCTCGCTCTAACCTCAGTATCATCCATTACAATCCCTCGTCTAAGATCATCCCTTTCACTCCTCCACCAGACCCTAAGCACATCTGCCATGGTTGCCTCGACGAGATGAGTCTGAATCCAAAGTCTATCGTCCATCGAAACGTCACTCTTCCTGCCAATACTAACTTCACCAAAGAGTCGTACAAGGTTCATCTGGTTGGATATCCAGACGAATATAAGGAAGACTTGGTGCTCTACAAATGGGTCCTCAAGGACTTGTCCTTCTATCTGGACTGGTCTGAACCTAGTTTGAGTCTGGTTAAGATTGCTTCTGAGAAGGGCTGGAAAGAACCCAAATTCCCCAAGGGCTATGAGCCCGTGGATCTGGATTACAAGGACAACAGCTGGGTGTACTTTCTCATCGAAGGAAAGTTTCAGGAGTCCCTCGACAATACCACGCGTAAGATCTACAAGACTTAGGCGCCGGTGGCTCACCCAATCCACGTTCATGGGCATGATTTCGTCATCCTCGCTAGCGGCGACAAGGAGTACAATGCCAGTGAGGTGAAGCTCAACCATCACAACCCGCCACATCGCGATGTGGCCTTGCTTCCAGTTGACGGATATCTCATCATTGCGTTCCAAACTAAGAATGTCCTCCATTTTCTCTCTTGTCTATGCCTGACCTCAATTGCAGTGAACAATCCAGGTGTCTGGCTCATGCATTGCCATGTAAGTCCCTCAATGCCCACTTGACTTGTATTAAAGACTTGCTCACATGTATAGATCGCTTGGCATGCTAGCGGTGGACTTGCGCTTCAATTTGTGGAGTCACCACACAAAATTGGGCCTGCATTTATGAAGTCTGGCATCTTCCCCAAGTACTCGGAGACCTGTGCCAACTGGGGCGCATACTATGCTGTTTTTAACAAGAACAACAACGCTACCCAGAAAGACTCTGGGGTTTAATCATAGAAGCTGCGCTAGTAGATTGCGTAAGGCTAGGGTTTAGACTTTAAGGCGGGCATAGAAGGGAGGGGAGGGCGAGGAGAGTAGGGCAATTAGAGCACTGTCTTTCTACGCTGCATTTTAAGTTAACCTTAAGAGTATGAAGGGGAGGTGTTCTTTACCTTACTTCTATCTATTCAGCGGCATCTATGCGTATAATTTCGTGCATGTTCCCTTCTTTATCGCTTTAGCAACGATTCTTGAATCGCGCGATTAAGCCCGCCCTCTGGGCAACAGTGTAGTCAGACGGTGACGGATCAAATAGGCATACTTCTACAAAAAGAGGAATTCCTGCTTAATACAAATTGTAAATTATGGATCTAGCTTGGTTCAATGCCGACTTTTGCAGAGACAAACCATCAGCTCACATTGCGGAACTGGGAGAATAGAAAGTACCCTGTTGTTGGTCCTGACGAAAATGGACGAACCACTGACATAATAGAGGGTGAACGCGAAGTACCCTTGTGTGACTCGAGGCCGGGAATCCTAAATTTCCATAGCATTACTGGGTTTTCCCCGCTTTGTTGAAATGATGGTTAATCAATCACCCAACAAAACCATGTTCTCAGTAGCTTGAAGCACCTTGCATCGATACGCCATAGATCCAGATGAAAGGATCCCTCCAGCTAGAGCCTCAGCGTCTCTAGAGGGACTATCACCTGAGATCCTGCTTTCAATCGTCACCAGCCTTCCCGGTCTCAACACGCTCTAGAGCCTCCTGAGGGCATCGCCTCAAATATGGCGCCTATTCAATAGATATACTCTCAATATTACTATAGGCATACTTTCCGGTCCGAACTCAATACTACCACTGAAGATCCAATAGGAAGTAAGGGTTCAGTAAGGGTTCAGACCAGAGTTTCGAGATGGCTTGGCATAGAAGAGAAGGAGAAGGGAAACAACAGCGATGGCAAAATACGTGAAGAGCGACCTCCACGCGGATTGAGGTCTTGTATACATCGCGTATCAAATTGGATATTGAATGTATCGTTTGCGTGTGATAGAGAGGGGAAACGGTAGAGCAGTCCGTTCTCCTTTTAACGTGGCAGAAGTTACTAGGGTATCTCATATTCATGGTTGGGAACAGAAGAAGTGTGTACTTAACTCCAAAAGATGAGGCCAGCCGCGTCACCTCGCCACAGCGTATTGTTGGTCCGGGGGTACCGATACGAAGGGCCGAGTTTGCCGTGTTTCTGCGCCCCCCTCGTACATCTTGTTGGTGCCTGGTTCCCCTCTCTAAATGCTGTTGGTCGCAGTTTGCTCCTCTCCGTTTTGAAAAAAAAGAGTCAGTGATAAATCTGGCCCAGCTGTGTGCGATACCTGGATCTCTCATTAGCTGTAACCTGAACCGAGGTGGTCGCTTAAATAAGCCGGTTTATAGCATTATGGACTGAGGTTACACTACTAACGCGGTTGGTTATCAAGATGGTTAAGTTGCAGTCTTTAACTAACCTAGCTCCTGGGAAATGACCGACCGCATACCATGATTGATGTTGGAATTATATCGTGCTTCTTGATGTTGGGACTAACATCGTCATATCATCCTTCTAAATGTTAGAACTAACAAGACCGTTTCTTGAAGCGCTCCAATGAGTCGAACAAAGCTAAATTCATTCCAGACTACTGAGTGGGACTGAGGGTCGCAGTCGGGACGGACCGAATGATCCTGACGCTGATCATCAGGGCTCCAGCCTCGCTACTCAATCAGGCAACCAAGTGCTGGGACGGAACTGGTCACTGAGTGTGCGGGACGGAAGAAGGTTGCATAGAATACAGCATATGAACTCTTGCGAGATATGAGGCGTTTGGGAAATTATGGTACAATATTTGAACCAATACACGTAGACTAGCTTAATATTGATACCTATTGTTTGACGATACTTTTCATGTCTCAACGAAATTTACTGGGCATTCAGCATGAATTAAGCAATTAGAATCTTCTCATTTCAACACTGTGAAATTGGTCGAAGACAGGGTGCAGTGTAGAGTAGCCAGAGTGTAGTGGGTTAGTGCGGAGTCACGTGTCGTCGTGAGGGGTTGTTGTCATGAGCAACGTCGATGCACTAAACAAACAACAACCCACCACAATCAAGATCCACGATTCAACACGATGCCATTAAATTTGCATCGACGCTTCGGCGATCTCAGCTGCTGCGGTGATAAAAATGCTACTGACACACCGGGGATCATCAGGATCTTACACCCTGGCTATGGAACAAGTGACTTGCGGCCGCACAATCGCGATGCTCTGGTTTCATTGCCGGCTTACGACGATGGAGGGATTCATTACGATAAGGTCCATACGGCTTGCGGAATATTAGCTGGGAACCGATGGGATGGCTACTTCTTCCACGACAGGGATGGAAGCACAAGGATCCAGCCGCCAGAAGACGGCATTCTTCAACAGTCAAAAAGATCCTACTTCTTTTGTCTCCCGCCATCCTCCGATTCGTCGACCTCGACTGACCCGTACCCTGTTGTTGCTCGCTTTCGCGACTGGAGATTTCCTCATGACAATCTTCCTCCCTTCTGGGAAAAATTGAGGCCTCAATTTAAAGCGGGCGAGCAGAAGGGACCCGCGAGACGTTGCATTCTTACCGACAGTGGGTTCAGCCTGGATGGCGCCCACTTGATACCCGTGAAAGAGTCGAAGTGGTTCACTAACAACGACATGGCAGAGTAAGGATTCATCCGGCGTTTCATTGCCCATAACTAACGCATCGGAACCAGCTACGACTTGTCAACATGCTATTCGAGAGATGCAATCCATGCATCCACAACCGTTATTCCCCTTCGGACAGACGTTCACAGAATGTTTGACGAGCGGAACTTCACCTTTGTGCCAAAACTTCACCATGCGGACGAGAAAGAACTAGCATTGCGCATTCCGGGAGCCGGCGACAGTATTGGGCGTATTGGCAACCTTCGGGACGAAGGTCTAGAGGCTGGCCAATATCACCACGAGAACCACGATGAGGCATCTGAGACAGAACCACGAACTAATGCACGTTCCACAACCACACGAACAAGAAAACAAGAGCTCCTTGTCGTTGGACATGTCTTCATTACTGGAACAGAGGCCAAAGAACTACAAACACTCTGGCATAACCGCGAGGTCCAAGCTGGAGTATTTGCGGCATCCTTGGAATGTTTATTCGCCCGATTTGCTTACACCATCTTCTCTCCAAACATTTTCCGCGACTTTCTCTCGAGGTCCATGGAGCCGCGGATGCTCCTGGTGTGGGACGACGTTTCAGAAACATACGACATTGAACGGACGGACCCTGGAAAATGTCAATTGATCGCTAGAGCGGCACGAGCTAGAAGCGATAGCCCAACAAAGAGACAAAGACAGGCAGAGGGTCCAGATCAAGACGGGGACATCTGGAGTGCAGGGTTTGACGAGTCTTGCGACTGCTCCAAGAATGCATCCTCAGACGTCGACAGTGGTTACCACGATGGACTATATCGTCACGAGGTGGATGATCTGGGGCTGGATATATCGAGCCCGGGTGAAGAAGAACCAGAGCGTGGGAGGACGAGAAAACGCAAGCATGAGGAGAGCTATGATAGCGCGCTTGAGACTAGCGATCAGTATATAGGAACAAAGAGGGCCAGTCTTCACAAAATATAGCGTTATTTGGCGACCTTTGGTCTTCACGGACTACTGTCAAGGATTCTCTGCTCTCGTGAGGGTTCAAACCCTTCGAGCAGATACTTCCCGCCTGTTTGTCCGGACCGCTTGCTCGGGCTTGAGCCTCGCGACCCGCCGCCTCCATACAGGCCTTGCCGTTGCGCGCGATCCATATTGGCCACTTAGTGACCCGGGCAGGACTGCCGTTTGCCTCCATTGCTGGCTTCTACATGCCTCAGAACCTGGCTTGCTCTCTATATAGCCGGATAAGCTCCCGGTTTCAAGTCGATTCGACGCAGCGTCTTCTAGCGCGTCAGTTAGAGCTCCCGAAGCGCCTCGTAATATACGGACGGGTTCCTTCGCTTGCGGCCGGGTGTGACAGCCTCACTGTAACCTCCTACGGCTGATAGAAACCCTAGAAGTCGGTGCCACTCTTCGCTGATATATCGAAAGCTCATTCGCCGTTCGCTGGTTTCAAAAGCTCCATCTGTGACAAGCCGCCCGTAGATCAAGCCAGCAACCTTGGATCCATGTCCTCCTGCTTGGAGATCCCATGGGCTGTCCTCGTCACCAGCGCTATCGCTGCCGTTATCCTCTGGTGAACCTCTCGGAGAAGACTCTCATGAGTAGTAGATACCGGAAGTACCGCCGTCCGATTGCAATCGGTATATACCTCCAGCTGCTAATGTTGAGTCTCTGACCACAGCCGGCAACGCTCAACCTCTAGATAATCCTGGCGAATCGCGTACATGTCCAGTGATCGCCGGGGCCTAGCTTCCACGGGTCGAATTTGTAGTCTTCGGGTCGTTCTTGGCTGCCGTCAGTTCCGATATGGTTTCCGATAACCTCTTGGCTCTCGCCCTCCCTCCCCTGGACCTAGTCTTCTAGTTGGGCCTCCTTCTCTTCTGCCTCTTAGTTGCCCAAATAATAGCAGTAAAGCTAGTCTTATTCCATACGTTCGCTTGTACCTCTTCCCAAAATGGCAAAGTTGTTCTATTTGCAACCTGAACAATGGCTGCTGGCGAAGTACAGGTCTTGATTGACTCATGCGATTGAAGAACTATGAAGCGTGCAGATGGAACTACCTACGGGGCCAAGGTTGCGGCCTGTAGCCAGGCCACTCGCAAGTGGCCTGGCAATTATGGAGGAAGGTCGGAGTAGCCGGAGCCTGACGTCGGTCAAGGCGGCCGGGTTCTGCAGGGGAAGGTCGAGGTAGCTGGAACGGGAGGTCAAGGCAGCGAAATCTGTAAGTCTCATCTACTATCCCAAAAACCAGTCCCGCCATACATGTTTCCAAGGAGCGCTCTACCACCCTTATCTACCGACACAAAGCGGTATCCATGAGATGGCCCTATTGCGCGCCTTGTCCAGTCACTGCTGAATGCGTCCCCCAACTGAGCCTCGCCATGGACGCCGACGTTTGAGTACTGATGGCCGGTGACCTCCTTGATGGCAGTTCGAAGCCCAGCGTCGACGCTGAGGGCAGCTCCGGCCAGGAGTTGGAGAGATTTTTCGTCATTGATCTGCGATATTTCCTCCCGAGCGAGTGCGAACTGAGACTGAGGCGCAGGAAAGGCCGTCTCGAGACTATCGATGAAAGTGGTGATGCTTGCGACAAGCTCCTTGAGCTCTGATCGGCGATAGAGAGCCCAACTTGCGAGCTTCAACACACTGCTGCCCTTCTGTCTCTTGACCGCCAGCTCCTTCATCTTGTTGCTGAGCGCCGCAATGGCCGGATCCAGGTCATCTGGCGCGAGTACGGAGAGGTCCTCCCTATTATTGGGGCCCAGCTTGTACTTCTTCGAGATCTTTTTTGTGTCTGCAAAGAGCACTAGGATTTGGAGCAGGATATCGTTTGCTGTTTGGACTTCTCCCTCAGTCGCGTCCGGCTTGCCCAACTTTGGATCGTCGTAGATGCGGGCCGCTTCTCCACAGCGCGTCAAGCGAAGCCTCGCGCTGTCAAGGACCAGCATATCCGTCTGGAAGTCTCGTCCGAAGTGGCGGCCAAGCTGCACATAGCCGAAGCAGTCAACGCAGGCGGTGAAGGCACTAGCGATCCCGATGGCCCCGACGGCAACGCTAAACGGCTCCGACATGTTCCAGGGGGGTTGATGCGAGAAAAGAGAAGGTTTAGGAGGAACGTTTGAGAATGCTGGAACAGGGTGGGACACACATCGTAAAACATGGGAGAATTTATGGATATAAATACGTATGTCCGGGGAGCACCAGCTTGCCGCCATCACGGCATCAGCATGGGACTAGCCGAATGTTGATCACTATTGGATTAGCCTAGGACGTGCAGCGGTTATTAACGTGTCTATCCTATCAACGAATGAAGGGAATCTGTAGTATGAGTGCCACATATAAGGGCATTGTCGTTAATGGGACCCTGCATCTCGGGGACATCTATAAGGCTGGTATGTTTACCGCTACCGAGCCGAAGGGGAGTCTTACGTTCAGTGTTCCACGATGTTCTCCAGACCCTTTCAGGGCTTTTTCTAGCCTTCCTCACTCACGAGCACAGCTGAAGAGCCGGACTGACGGTTCATGTCATAGAGAGCCTGCGGCATTTCTTGGAATGGCTATCGCCTCTCGATTACCAGAAAAAGCACAATGACCTCTTGGACAGGAGACTAATTAGCACCCGGGAGTCGTTGCTGGACTCTGGCGATTTCGATTGGTGGCTGTCCGGATTGCCCAACTCGCAGAGGACCTTGTGGTGTTGTGGACGCCGTATGATACATTCCATTCGTTCTAATTGGGGCGGATTTCGCTGACTGCCCACGATGTTCTGAGCAGCCGGTGTTGGGAAAACATTCCTCGCGTAAGTTCTACCCGAGACTCACTGTTGATCGAGAAGGCTGTTACTCAGGTTTGAAAATTAGGTTAAGTATGATCGACCACCTCTGCAAGTTACAAGACCGCAACCACGACGTCGGGGTAGCGTGGATATATTGCGACCACAAGGAGAAGACAGAGACCTAGACTCCTGCCAACTTCATCGGGAGCCTCTTGAGACAGTTGATTCCGCAGCTACTCGACCTGTCCAAAGAGCGCGACTTCTCAGAAAAGGTGAAGGATCTCCATGCGAAGTACCAAAACGGTCGTGCCAGCCCAGCACTCTCGGAGAGCTTTGAAATCCTGCAATCCGAGATCGGGCGGTTTTCCAACGTATTTATAGTTGTTGACGCTCTGGACGAATGCTCTCGGGACGACTGGGTTCAAAATCAGGTCAACACGAAATTGCAGGTGTTGCGCGGCATAGTGAACTTGATGGTGACGTCGCACACTTTGAAGCCTCCAGAAACGAACGACCCTGCGATCGAAACGAAGCAGCGGACCATTGAGCCAAATGAGGACGTTGTACGATGTTTCATCGACGAGTGCTTTAAGCGAGGGATATCGAAGTTTCCTGAGGTCTCGAAAGAGATCAAAGGGAACCTAAAGTTGTCAGGGGAGATTCGCGACAACGTTGTCAAGAAAGCTCGAGGACTGTAGGTATTCCTCTTTAGCTTGGAGCAGAGCCCTGTGCTGACCTGCATCAAACCAAGGCTTCTATTTGCCAAATTCGACATGGGCTCACTACGGAGGAAAACAACCTCTGCGGCCATCCTCGAGGCTGCCAAGCAGCCACAGGCGGGTTTGGGTGAAAAGTATGAAAATGCGGTGGAGAGGATTCAGGAAAACGACTCCGATTCCAGTCGAATGGGCCAAGAGATTTTGTCGTGGCTATCGTGCGCATTTCGGCACCTGACTGTCAACGAACTCCAAGACGCTCTGGCTATGGAGGGGACTGCCACAGACCTAAAGGGCAGGCGTCCGAATGAAGGGGTTCTGGAAGACGTCTGCGACGGGCTGGTCGTTGTCGATCCCGGGAGCAAGCAAATCCGCCTTTTCCATGACACGGCCTACGACTACTTCCGGGAGCACCCCATCATCGACGAGTGCGATGCGCACAGGAAGATGACAATCACCTGCCTAAGATATGCCTCACTCGAAGAGTTTGCCAGCGGCTGCTGCAATACGGACGAGGATATGAACAAGAGGTTGGACAACTACCAGTACGCTGCTCAGCATTGGGGCTATCACGCGTCTCATGGAGGTACAGACAAAGAAGTCGACAGACTGGCGGTGGGATGTCTTCAAAGCCCATCACAGTTGGCATCATTCAGCCAAGCTATGGGAATTCCAGGCTATCGATATCCTGGATACAGCAAGGAACTTACCATTAACACCACGCCGTTGCAGGCCGCGGCATCATCCGGCCTAAAACATATCGTACAACAGCTACTCCTGAAGCAAGCTGATGTCAACGAGACGGACGCCAATGGCAGAACAGCAGTCCACAGCGCGGCTGAGAAGGGCCGCCATAAGATCGTGGAGCTACTCCTAAGTCAGCAGCCTGCTAGTGCCGTCCATGAGAAGAAGGATAAGCACGGGCAGACAGCACTGCATTTGGCGGCCGCGCAAGGTCATGAATGGGCGGCCGGGTACCTTATCATGGAAAAGCCCAAGGTCGACGAGGCGGACAATTTTGGGCAAACGGCATTACACTTGGTGGCCCTAAACGGCCACGAGCGCATGGTGCGTTAGCTCGTTCTCAAGGGATCCAACGTTGACGCGCGTGACCGTCACGGGCAGACCGCGCTGCACTTGGCGGCTCTCAACGGCCAGCGCGCAGTCGCGCAGAGACTCCTCCGGAAGGCCAATGCCAACGTGGAAGATTCGGATCGGAGGACACCGCTACACATCGCAGCTTGGAGGGGCAACTGCGAGCTTGTCAGCGCGCTTCTACCGAACAGCAATGTTACGGCGAAGGACAAGGATGGCCTCACAGCGCTGCACTGGGTAGCAAGCCAGGGGCACAAGGAAGTGGTGGCGCTGCTACAGAACGGAGCCGACGTCCTCGCGACCGCCGAGGGCGGGTGGACATCGCTGCATTGGGCGTCGGCGAGGAGGTATGACATGACGAAGCCGAGAACTCTCAAGTTGGGGCCGGACGGGCGATAAGGTCTGAATCTGATGCGCTGGATGTTATCTAGAGCCCCCTCCATTAGTTCTAACACTACTTCTCTAGGCGCCGAATTGAGCAATATTCTCCAGAACCGTCTCCCTCCAACCCTGCACTTGATCTTGTCTCTGATCCCTTGGCGACACCTCCACTATTGCCCGTAGGAAGTCGGCCGCCTTCTGCATGCTATCCTGCAGCGATGAAGTGTAGTTCGCGTCCTCGAGCAGCGAGTTATCCTTCTCCTTACAACGCTGGGTGAAAAGCCCTAGCAACCGCTGCTTCTCGTCTAACGATGTTATGTCATCGAGCCCGTTCCAGAGAAACGATCGTCTCGGGTTCCACTTGGTGAACGGCACGACGCCGGAGAACTCCCAGTCGAGGATACCTGTGATTCTGCCCGAAGAGACATTGAGGACCATGTTGGCAAAGTGTAAGTCCTTGTGAGCCAGTCGCAGTTTGACCCTGTTGAGCTCACTGGCGTGTTTATGGAGCGCGGCCTCGAAGGACTCGAGGCGGGGGACCACATCCCGCATGAATGTTAACTTGTCGTGGGTCTGGATGAGTCGAATGTTCTTGAGGACCTGTGCGGATATATAGTCGACGTACGTCGGGTACGGTCCTCCGATGTTGAGGGTAGCCAACGTCTCGCCCTCGGGCCATAAGGCCTCAACATCCAGAACCTGCCAGAAGGTCTCGTCCAGCACTGGGCCGAGCTTGGCTTCGCCTTGATCGTTAAGAACTAAACCCCTAATGCCCTCCTACGAGTGGGCCTGCAGCTGGCAGAGGATGTCAATCAGCTGGTCAAGGATCTGGGCAATCTGTCCATCGCTCAGGCTGTCATAGATGTCACTGAGCGTGACGCCCTGGACCCGAGAGAGCAGGGTATACTCATAGCCGATAGGGTTGTCCACGGAAGCATCGTAGGCTATAACTTCCGGCAAAGGAATGGTGGTATTCTTGGAGAGCCAAGTCATGACGCCGACTTCGTTCATGGTCTTGATGGTCGGTAGGTGGCGGCCCGAGACGCGAAAGACTAGCTCGGAGTGACCGTACGACTTTTCGGTGGGCGGTAGAGTGATGAAATAGATGGAATGGTACTGCGCAGTCACTTTGGGATTGGCGATTGCGGTGGCTCGAGGCAGCCCTGTGGTCTGCAAGAGCTCGTTGATGGCATCTTCGGAGATGGCAAGCGGAAGGTGATCAGCTGGTGTGCCCATGATGTCACTGGAGGTGTTTGATGCTCTGCGGAAGCGGATCGTGAGGGCTGGCTTCTGTGGTGGACGGCGGATGGTGGGAGAGGAGATGGGAGAGGAGACGGGAGGGTGGGTCTGACGGGAGCCTCTTCATGCAGGCCTGGAACCTCAGGCGCCCCCATCAGCAGGCACCTCTTCACGGCTGCCGATGTTGTCATCGCCGGCCCAAATCTCGGCTGTAACATCGCAAGTACCTTCGCCCTATCATCGGGCACGCTGGGTGCGGCCCTCGAGGGCACCGCCTTGGAGAGAAAGGCCATCGCCGTCTCGTTCGAGCGCCGTAGCCCCCGGGCAGATGAGGTGGTAGCGGAAGCCACCCGCCTCAGCATCCGGATCATCCAGAAGCTATTGGCCGAATGGGACGATGAGGTGGCTATATATAACGTTAACATCCCGCTTCGGGCGGGCGTTGAGACGCAGGACGTCTACTGGACGGAGATTCTGGATGTATCCTTTTGCTTTGGCTCCGGCTTCCCTCTCGACAGGAAATACCTTGTGCATGTTCCTCGCGCTGAAGAAGCAGAGATCGCAGACCTGGGGCTGAATAACTACCTTGTCGCGTCCCTCCACCAGCTTCGACCAGTATCCATATGACTCGGGATCGCGGTACTTGAAGACCTCGGGCGTCCACTGCACGTTGTATACCTCGGTCCAGCCCCCCGTGACCGGCGTCAGGTAGAGGTTAAAGACGCCCTGTGCGTGACCTTGTTAATGATCTAGTCCTCGGTACGGCTGTCGTAGGGGGATTAGTCGCAGTGAATTGGTGTCGACTAGTTGATGGCTCGAAAAACGCTAGAGAAGTATTGCTTTCCCCGGGCCTTCTTCCGCCACCACCACGTCCCAGTCGGGCAACAATGATTGAATTCTGTCAATAACTGTCTTCTAGACGTTCTGCCAACACAATTCTGCGAGTCTAAGCAGCTAGGGTTATCAAGCATCTGACTGGGCGTGACGCGCAAGATTTATCGATAGTATAGGGATGCACTACCCATACTGTAAGGTCCTTATTAAGTCTAACAGTAGGATTATCTATCCTATATAGTATATATATAGTGCAGCTAGCTAATCTAGAAATAGATAGTAGTTATATAGTAGGGTAAGTATTAAAGTTTGCTAACTAGTAGAACTTAGTAGTTTTTTATAGTACTTATTTAAGTATAATAAATATAGTTAATAGTATAGGAAGTTTCTTAAATATAGATTTTTAATATAATTTTACTAAAGACTTTTATTTAGTAATAATAAAGTAGAATATATATTTACCTCTTAGGCTTCTAGCTTAAGAGTAAGTAGAGTTAGAGAAGTAAGAGAAGTATATTATACTTATATAAAAAATTAAGATCCTTACTCTTTAGATTAAAAATAAATAAACTTTAAAGAAAGTATATAAATAATATAAACTTAACTAAAGTTAGGTATATACTAAGTAGTAAAGACTTATAAAAAATAAACTTTAAGAATACTAATAAGATTAGTTAGTTAAATATCTAACTAAATATAAGATTTATAAATAAGATAATTACTTTTATAATTACTTTTCTTATATCTTTTATATAATACTAAAATATAAGTAACTTTTTTATACTTATTAAACATAATATTAATATAAAATCTAATTTTAACTCTTAATATTAATATTCTATATTTAAGCTTATTAAAGTAGCTTTAATAGAAGCTCTTATAGGCTTTATAATACTAATATAAGCAAAAACTACCTTTACTATTAAGCTATACTAGCTATAGTAAAAACTGAAATAAAAGTCTCTTTTTAGTCTAGAAATTTTATTTCTCTTAGACTATTTATATATAGACTAGCGTAGCTAACATACAGTGCATATATTTCAGACATAGTGTAATGGGACCACTACCCCATAGGATCACGAGTCAAATCACATGATCAGCTGAGCTCGCTCCCTCATTTTAATTAGCAAATAGGCCTCGACCATTTGATCCAAACACTCTAAAGCCTGCACCATCAGCATGTTGAGATATATCCCCCCTGTCGACAACAGGACTGTCCAGCATGAGGGCACTGAGGGCTTGGCCATCAACAACACGTTTCTAAACCGGGTCTTAGTCCTCTTGGCACTCAAAACCGTCGCGCGGTTCTATCAGTGGGATGGTCCTTGCATTCCCATCTCCGATGGTCTCATCGTCAAAACGGGACCATTCGTTCATCTCACTGAAGCCACTACGATGAGTTTCATTGCTGCCAACACCTCTCTTCCTGTACCGCGTGTACACTGTTCTTTCGTGCACAATAACAGAGCCTATATCGTTATGGAGCGTATCCATGGAGACTCTATCGCAAAGGCCTGGGGGACGCTGCCTGCTAAGGCCCGCGATAGCATCCTTGCTCAACTTCGCACCATGTTCCAGGAACTGAGAAGCCTTCAGCCTCCTCCGGGAACAGGGGTTGAGAGTTGCTGTGGAGGTTCCTTGCGTGACTCTCGCATCCCTCGCTCACGACCTAGGTTCGGACCTTTCAAGACAATTCAGAGCTTCCACCTCTGGCTACGCCATGAACTCCGGCCGGAGGAGCACCCGACCAAAAAACACACCGAGGGCTGGAAGGATATCGAAGACATGGCAGTCAAGCAGGACGGGCCGTGGCGACCTCCCGTATTTACACATGGCGACTTGAATCCATTCAACATCCTGATCCGAGGCGAACAGGTTATCGGAGTTATCGACTGGGAGTTTGCCGGGTGGTACCCTGATTATTGGGAATACACTTCTGCGTGGTTTGGGAACCTTACTCGGCAAGAGTGGCAGGAAAGAACTGCTGAGTTTCTTGATCCATACCTAGAGGAGTTGAAAATGGAAGCCACGCGGAATAAATGGTGGGGGGAATTCTAAGCAGCACGCCTATCGAGTATTACAACGCAATCTCGCGGGTACTTCCAAGACCCCGCTGAATTCAGAAGTAGGTTCCTAGCTCGACCTATCTACTTTCTATGCAGTCTAGGGTACTGTCTCCCTTCCCTCAATTGTATCCCATGTTGGTTTCGGCAGCCCCATGGCCGCGGAACCTGAGTATCTTCCAGCTGCAGTTTTCTCAGCTACATAATTGCGAGCAAGTGGTTCAAGTATACCCCAGTCTAGCTCCGCAGTCCCAACCGCCCTACCGTCATTTTCTATCCTGGTCAGGGCATCAGAAACCCACGTGCGACAACGCCAGTTAGGGTCACCCTGGACGATTGGTGTCTCTCGAAAGATTTCAACTAGTCGCTTATCATCCTCGACCTTGGCAATCAAAATGCGGGCAAGGAGACTGTTGGTGCTTCTTACGTTGGGCAAGTCGATTTCCTCGTATACCCAGCCCTGGATGGGATTATTCTTGACGTGGTAACGCATGCCAGAAACTTGAGGCTTGTTCTCGATCTTTGGCCCAACAAGAAAGCCCTAATGGTATCTGTGGATTGCTATGAGTCCAGGTCAAGTGGAGAGAACAAGGGTCTTACTACCTCCGTTCTTCGTTACCGACGACTCCGCTGGGGTATAGAGCAATGTACAGTCGATTCTTTTTAGAAACCATCGCGTGCTCTTTTTTTTCAGGATGGGAGAGTAGATGTCGTCTGGGCAGAGGAATGAGGCGGAGTAAAACTGGGCGGCTTACCAACAGTTGTTGAGCGGCATCAGTCACTCGTTATATACCTTTTTCTTCTTCTGCATTGGGGTTCTCGAAGGGCCAAATCTCGTAAGCGCTCTGCTAAAAATATATCCTGATCTGATAGATGGACGTTGGAATCTTATTGGCTCTATCAAATGAGCCTGAAACGGTGGGTCTGATCGATGGCCGCCTCCTAGCGCGCGCGAAACAGCAGCAGTGAGGGTACACCCAACAATGAAGTTCATGATCGATGGAATTCTATTTATGAGATCTAAAGTTCTTACAATGTGAAGGGGTAGACGTGTGGAGGAAAGGATAATGGCTTAATAAACGACTTAATCGAACCTCACGAGGGTCCCAGCTGGTTCATGAACGGTATGTCAGGCTTAGTGGGGTGCGTGTGTGTTCGTACACGCGAATGGATCTGCTTCCATTGTTCTGAGCCTCTCGAGTTTGGCGTAACAGATGACTGCATCTACTGTGACTGTGGCCACCATCCCTATACCGCCTACGACTTCAAGTGCAATGGCGAGCGTCACGGGCCTGGCTTTGACAAGTATCCGTTGGATAATCTGTTGACCACGCTTCGAAGCCTCAAGCCTGACTCAGTCAACATCTTGATCCTCGGCGAGACATGCGTAGGAAAGTCGACCTTCATCAATGGCTTCCTCAACTACTTGACATACGACACCTTGGATGAAGCCAAAGCCGCTAAAAAGCTAAAGTTGCTCATCCCCTGCTCCTTCTCAACCCAGATCATGAACCGGGACGACCCCAGCCAAGAGATCCAGGAAAGGATCATCCGCGTTGGCACCCCCAGACAGGATGAAGCAGACGGCGTCGAAGGACACTCAGCAACCCAACAGACCAACGTATACGCCATCACCATCGGCACGAAGAGGTACTGCCTCTTTGACACGCCAGGCATTGGCGACACGCGTGGAGCCAAGCACGACAAGGAGAACATAGCCGACATGATGAAGACACTGAGCAACTATGAGGACCTTCACGGCATATTGATTCTGCTCAAGTCCAACAGTTCTCGGCTGAATGTCACGTTCAAGTTCTGCATTAAGGAGTTGCTCACGCATCTTCACCGGAGCGCCGTGTTCAACCTTGTCCTTGGGTTTACAAACACTCGCGTCTCTGAGTACACAGCCGGCGACGCATTTCAAGAAACTTCTGGGAGACCATAGTGATCTCGGTCTTGGCTTGACCACGTCGACTACCTACTGATTCGGCTCGGAGAGCTTTCACTACCTAGCGGCGCACAGTCAAGGCGTCGCACTTCCAAACGAAGAGGGCATGCGCAACAGCTGGGAGCACTCCAAGAACGAGACGCAAAGACTCGTCCAGTACTTCCAGTCAAGAACTCCCCACAACGTCAACAGTACGCTGAGCATGAACGGCGCCCGCCGGCAGGTGGAACAGCTCATGAAGCCCATGTAGGAAATTTCGCGTTGCATCGCTCAAGGGATCGCCACGCTGACGCAAAGCAAGGAGGATCTCACAGACGTGAGGCTCAAAGGAGACAGACTCCGCGAGAAGCTACACCCCGAGATCCCCAGTTGGAACACCAAGAAGCTTGATAAGCCACGAACCATCTGTACAGCGAAAGAGTGCAGTAACGTCAAAATAAGCAGCAACGGAGACAGGATCAGGGTGACCAAGAGACAGTGCCACCCAGACTGTACACTCCCCAACGTCGAGCAAGAGGCTCTCGCCGATCCAGCCCTCACGAAATGTCGCGCCTTTGATAGAGGCAAAGGAGACATATGTAATGCCTCCGGCTGCCGGCATCGTTGGCAGCTGCACATGCACGTCCTGTACGAAGCAGAAGAGGTCACAATCAGGGTCAAGGACGAGGAGATTGAACGCCTGCTCCAGCTCAACGCTGGCGACGTGAAACTCCGGGAAACAGCGAGCAGGAATTTAGAAGAGCGGATCTTCCAGTACTAGTATGAGCTATATAAAATGTGGGAGGCAAGGGCACTGTTCTTTGTGTTCCTCTCCAAGAACGCCATGACGCCCATCAACGACTCGACGGTTGAATACCTCAACATGCTAACCCATAACGAGGAGAATAAGATTGAGTCCGGAAGACAAATGGGGTTCTCTGTCGACAAGAACAGAGAGACGCTTGAGGCTCTTCGCAAAGACCGACAGGCACACCTCGATCTCGTCGAAGCCTTCAAGGAAAATGCCCGCCAAGTCCAAGACCAACAGCTCACCGAAAAGGGCATCGACGACTTGGTCAAGTCACTCAACAATCTCAAGCATTTCGGCAAGGATCTCAAAAGCCTAGAAAACACAATCACGTCATCTCACAAGGCGACGTACCGCGAGCGACTGTTTCGGGTGTCACGGCCTGGAGGAAGACAAGCTTCCCGTGGCCCCTTTGAGAAGAGGCCGATCGGGGAGGGGGCTGTGGTTGTACACGGTGGCAAACATGAGAGTAGACGCAAGAGGGGAGGACAGGGTGGGTTTGGAGGTTGGTTGCCGAGCCTTTCTCGGAGGTGATGTACAGGCATTGGCCGGGAGGTAAAGATGCGGATGCAGACGTGATGCAGGACTCTGAATCTACTTTTGTATACTCTGTCAAACTAGAAAGAAACGTGTGTGACGACAAACATGCAACAGTCCAGCTGTGACTAAAAGAATCTCCAGATGGAGTCCGCGGGCTTGCTGCCCTTGAACCTGCCGTACCACCTCACCGCAGGCCACATGACAAGCATGGCAAACGCCCAGATGCCAAAGTACGCAAACGCATTGTCGATGCCCCTCGTAGAACCAGGGTCCATCTGCGTCGGAATACCTGTATCATGACCAAACAGGCTAACCATGATAGGACCCAGGATAAAGATGAAGAATAGGTGGGTGATGTAGAAGAACAGGGCAGCCCTGCCAAAATCGAGCAGCAGCGTGAAGCGCTTGGCCACGCTCGTAGGGATACCACCAAAGAAAGCCAGTAGGAAGAAGTTACCAGCCAGAATAAACGCCCAGAAAGCCACATCCGGGGGGTACGTGATAATGTAAAAGAAGGACTGCGCCGACGCGAGATACGGGTTACGATCAGTGTACTTGTCGTGCTCAGGCGTCTGCAAACAACCCTCAGAGAGATTTCCAAAGCGCAACACCCTCGTGAGTACAAACAAGACCAAGAAACCCAAGCCGGCAATCAGATTGTAAAGCGCAGCGACACCAGAGTTCCACGTCCTCGTCACATCGATGCGCCCGTACAGCAAGCCCAGGACGGCAAACGACACCCAAGCCATGGGGGGAAAGACAGACATGACGCGATCCGTCTGCGTGATCCAGAACCAGATGCCAAGCAGGGGATTGTGAGACACGGCGAGGCCGTCTGGGGCATGAAGCAAGATATCTTCAGGTCGCTCGGGCGATCAGCCAGACTAGGCGCCGAGGAGTCCAGAGCATGCGGAGTTCGGAGCATCACTGACATATTTGCTGAGTAAGAGAAAGAGTTGATGGTAGACATTGATGAAAGGTGATCCAAACTGCGGGCTTTAGAGAGGGAAGGCGGACTTTGGTAGGCGAATCGGCGACATTTGGGGGGAGTTTAGCTGGGATTGATTACAGAGACTGTAGGAGAGGCGTCATGCATTTCTGTCCTTCAGGCCTCTCTCCGATCTAGATAGTCGATTCAACCTAGGTAATTTCGAGGATGGCTTCAAACAGCAACCAGTTGACAATTCTATCTTGTTGTCCTTCCAACATGAACCCGCTAGAGTATACTCCGTTCCTACAAGGCGTACTGGAACTTCTTCTCAACAATAACCTGTCCTTTAGACTCATCCACTTCAACACTAGCTGTCACAGCAGGCAAGCCAGCGTCACCCAGCTCATGTTTGTTGGCATACCAGAACACCACGCACGCGACCATTAGCAACAAGCAAGCAAGACTTTGCAGTGATAGAACAGTGATTAGGCCCGTAAGATACTTAGGTTTGTCCCCTTCGCGGAAAATCTGGGTGGCGAATGAGTTGGCAGCGTTTGTGAGCATGACGTAGAGCGCCGAGAAGACAGATCTCTGTGTCGGGGTTCGGGCGTTGGAGGTGATCCAGACGACACCAAGGACATAAGGAGCCGCGCCGACGGCCACCATAGACTGGTATGCACCATATCTTGTCCATATGTTGATTCCATCGGCAGACTGGAGGGTGCGGAACACTCCTGTCAAGATCGGATAGGGCATGGTGAAGACCAGAGCGCTTAGGTCGTGCTGGCGAGTAACAGCAACTACTCTACCTGCCGTTAGAATGAGGGGAAGCGATCCCCAGACACCAACACTTGACAGAGCGTTTGCCCTGATAGTATTAAAGCCGAGCTGCTTGACGATCTGGGAGTTGTATGTTTCGAGGCACGCCACTGAGGCAACCAGCGACAAAACAAAGAGGAACAGGACCCATAGTCTCCATGCCGAAACCGCGTCCAGGACGTCGCGGGGCCTGATGCGCACCCGCTGGGCATTCTTCTTGGCCGGGTCGTCCAGAAGAAGCCTCGTCGTGAGGATGTGCTCCTGGCGTCGAGTTAGAAGGCGGAAACCAGGAATCAAGGTGCGCGAGTCGGCTGTCGAGCGCGGCCACCAGACAAGGGCGAAGATGCCAATGCAGATAGAGACAACACCTTCTACCAAGAACAACCACTGCCATCCATGCAGGCCACGCTGACCATCCAGGCGAAAAAGGCCTGCGGCAAAAAGACCACCACAAGCTTTTCCAATGTAGCTCCCAACCCAGAAGAAAGAGGCGCGGGAAGCAAAGTCTTTCTTGGTATAGAACGTCGACATGTAGTAAATGGAACCGGGGATGAATCCAGCTTCTGAAATTCCAAGAGCTGCACGGCAAAAGTAGTATCCGGCTTGATTGCGAATCTCCGAATGCAGGGCTGCGACGATGCCCCAGACAATCATTTGACATGGAATCCAGAATTTGGCGCCAACGCGTTGTAAGAGAAGGTTAGATGGGAGCTCGCATATAACAACCATGATATACATTATTGTCTGGCCGTTGGCGACGATTGTTTGGTTGATATTAATGTCATCGAGCATGCCGGACGTGAGAGCAGGTCCACTACGACCGAGAGCAGGCATATAGTTAGCCACATCTTCCCATATGAAAACATGGCAGCGGTATGTCTTCCATGTGAGGCTCGTGCTTACATGTTACCCCGGTCAATCTGTTGCGAGAAGAATCCAAGCATGAGCAGTGGAAGCACCATGTAATCGAATCTACAACTTGTCAGCCGCCCTAGCCTGAGCAACATAGAAGCAAAGTGTCAAGCGGCTCGAACCTTGTCTTTGCTCTCCTTTCATCTTCGGGTGTCCAGTCGACATTGACGTTTTGCGCTTGGGCCTTGGCGACCTCTTGGGCCTTCGGGCTCGAGGAGATGTCATCCTCCTTGATCTTGCTGTCTGGCTTTACTGTCACCATAATGATGGGTTAATACCCCGTGGCAGATCGGTTCAGTTGAGTAGGAAAGTGCGTCGGAAGACGAAGTAACGCTGTTGGAGGATATTTTGTTAGGAGCAGGCAGTGGAAACCAGAGCTTTATATCATCGGGATATAGTAGAACTACCATGGCTGTTGAGCTCTCTCATCAACGAGGAGGGGTCGGCTGAGCGCCGTGGCATGGGTTCAGAAGCCGCCTTGTTTAATATTCGCCCGATGAACTGAGCGATATCAAGATATATCTCAACCACGCCTTCCAGCTCTGGGCTCGCGGGGTCTGCTGGACAGCTGTAGGCGATGCAGGCCGCCGCCCCCGTACTTCACCCTCGGCCACGGCGTTGCCTGCCTTTCGCTTCATGCCGGCTACTTTGCTGCCGTCCTTGTTCCTCCCCCCTCCTGTTCCTTCTCCCCGACCCTTACCGTCGCCCTCCAAAAATTGATGCCATAGCTTGCTGATCTCCCGGAACGTCTTGATCATCTCCGGCTGCAATCGCCCCAGCAGCCTGACGTGCACGGCATAATGCTGCCGCGCAATCTTGATCCTATGCGTGGCCTGCAAGTCCCACACGATATTCCAGCTGCCGCTGCAGTCCACCGGCTCGCCCGTCATCGGGTCGACCTCAATCTCGGCGTCCTCATCGCTGTTGTCCTCAATATGCGCCTCAACCTGGTTCATCACGAGCCCCCAGATCCCCCGCCCCATCTCGATCGCCACCAGCCGGTACGGCCCCACTCCGAGCCGGACCGCCGTGCCAGCCTTCATGACCCACCCCATTACAGCGCTAAGCCGGTCCGTCTCCCGAGTGGCTATTACGGCTCGGCGTTGTCTTTGCTAAACCCGTCCACGCACTTAGCAATCATGCGCTGCATAGCACTCTCGCCGCGGCTCAATGTAGCCGCTGCTTCCCATGTGAGTGCCGACCTCCCTGTGCTGTCGTCCTCAACGATCTAGTACCATGCATACTTTCTACGCATTTATTGATATGTAAGCTGAAGCTTACCCCTCATTCTAAAGAGAGACAGAAGAAAGGATATCGATACATAGTCGCGCTCCGCGCGACACGTGACTGATGTCTTGTAGAATTGTGGCAAGTTTAGCTTATATAGGAGGTTTCGGGTGAGCCATTTTATGAGCCGGGCTTGTGGATACCCACTGGGAGGTTAGTCCTCCCGGGCGGAATACATTTCATTCATTCATTCATTCAATGGCTCCTGGGGGTCGTGAGCGATGACTTAGTACCTATAGTACGGCGGTCGCAGCTACTTTCTAGAAGTATATTTAGTACCTCAAGTATAACAAGTAATATATATAGAGTCTTACTACACTCAGACCTATAATAAAGAGAATGCTTACCTCATCTAAACAAAAGCTATATTAGCAATAGCTCTACTCTTTAAAGCAATATGGACCAGCCGAATTATAACTCTATGCAATCTAGAGAAACAAACCATATCTCTCTAAGCCCGGCCGCTTTGCGCAACACGGTGCTCAAGCGCATGCACATCCACCTCATCCGCGGCCAGCTTGAGGCCATCTTACTCAGGAGAGTCACGTGCCGGCAATACCTCGGCGAATAAAATTCCCAGCCAACGCGACAACGGAAAAGTAAACAACTCCTTACCGAACCTCATTTGAGATACACGTCACTGATTGACGAGCGACTCCAACACCACCAAACACACAACGAGCTCGGTATTAATAAAAAGAGATTTTTAAACGGAAACCCCAAAAAGCGTCGTCACCTCTCTCCTTCAACCACGCTAAAAACGAAACGAAGACCTCGACGCACGTCATGCGCTTAGGGGAATGTCAGTTCACGCCTGAGATCCCGGCTCACTTCCGCTCCCAGATCTCAATATGGCATCCAGGATATATCCGGGGCGAGGATAACATGTTCTCGCTGCCGCGACTCGACGCCGTGGACTCACAGGAAGAAACTGATGACGACGAGAACACCAATACCGCCGACAAGCCACCCGTAGGGACAAAGCATGGAGTTCACTTTGAGACTGTATTTTTGGCCTGCCAGATCATCACTGGTAATGAATTCGATACCGCGTATCTGAGCTACGATCGCCCTGGCTACGATAGAGTTCGCATTTCCCGGGAAGGCATTTTGATGCGGAACCATTACTATCTCCACGTTCCACAAGGTACATACCCTCATGATCGATTCATGGACGTTTGATCCCTCGTTCCTTGTGTTTTAAAATCATGCTGATGACCCAAACAATCAGGCGACGGAAACGACACTACATCATACGCAGTGACGCCCAATTTTCAAGAGTGGCGCTTCCCTGCGTCTCTTCCTCAAAGCTGGCAAGCTTTGGCACCAACTAAACTCGACCATCAGCCTAGTTGCATCATCTCCGGGTCTCGCACGGTCGACACAGCTCATGTTATCCCTCAAGCCCACGACAAATGGTATACAGACAATGCCATGTTCGATTATTCAGCTGGGGCAAGATCTGTCACAGATAGTGAAGAGAATATGTGTCGGCTCCGCCCCGATCTACACAGGGTCTTTGACAACCGCGCTTTTGCTCTAGTGCCCAAGTCAGATGGCCGAGGGCAACGGCATCTGGTGGTGCATTTCTTCTCCATCGTTAAGAACCTTGGGGATACCGCACTTGACATCCACAACCGGAAGGCTCATAGTCTGGAGTCCGTGGCTATAGAGTTCTTATTCGCCCGGTTTGCTCTTACCGTCTTTGCCTGCATCAAGGATTTTATTCTTCGAGGTGATAGGCGGAAGCTTGCGATCACGCAGCGCGCCAGTGACGCTAGTGGATGTCCGGCTTGGGTTACTAGTGTAGTGCAAATGGATCGCGTACAGCGAAACGGCTTGTACGGTGGTGGAGGATCACGAAGCTCAAGCCCTACCAAGCGGTCCAGGAAGACAGAATCCCAGGCTGGGCAAAACGAGGAAGAGATATCGAAACAACAAATCGACGATCAGAGGGAGGACCCAGACCTAGAAGAATGCAGGGAGAGGTCTCGAGTAAGATCGTGGGTCCTAGCAAATGCAGCTGAACTGGAGGGGCATGAGGAGAGAAATTCAAAGAGGCGGCGTATGAGTGAGGGTAAGTCGCCGCCACCTTTGACAACTTCTCTTACTTTGGGAACGCTATCAAATCATGATAATGGCGAACCAAAAAGTGCTGGATCTGAAATCTCTGATGGACATGGTTTTATAAAGAATCCCACTGGCCGTGCTTTTGCCAAAGAAGACGAAGGGCCTACTGTCATTATATAAGATACAAAGGCAGAATCATAATACCCCCCCGTCTGAGCAGCCAATAAAGACGCTTGATACACAGATTGACTGTTGCGCAAGAGAATAAGAGCAGACCTCCACACTATGATAGGCCAGGAGCGTAAGGGATTGTTTCCTTACATTTGGCGACGACTCGATGATAGTGCTGAACATTCCCGCCCAAGAAATTGATCATGCGGCAAGACTGGATTCGAAGCGTTGATTTCAGTCACAGATCTACGATGAACTATGCATCGATTCTCACCAGCCAAATCATCTTATTTTAGCTTGAAATACTATATACCTTAGCCCAATGATAGTCTCTTAATGGGAATGTGTTTTTTTGTGTAATTGTCGGCAGCCTCTGATTTAATTGTCGGCTGCCCCCAGTATTGGTCTGACAATCCATCGAGCCAACGAAGTGGCGGTTCCGCTCCAATGATAATATTGAGAAAGTAACGAGCAGCTAGATGGCACGTTTCGCCAACGACACGCCTGACCGAAAAGGCCATTCGCTTCCATACTGCTTGCTGATTCCCGAGCTCATGGCCGCCTAGGAGCTGGCCGAAGTCATACAAGTAGGAGCCATGGTTAGGGCCCGAGACCTTATCCGGAGCGTTGAGGAGAAGCTCATGACATAGCAAGGCCGACAAGCTCAAGATGGCCTGCTCTAGAGTCTATGGTTCCCGCATGCGTGTCATTGTTCGCCGATACATATACCAGCCCTCTTCCGAGGCCACCCACTCGGAGAGTGCTTGATCGACTAGGCGCAAGCTTGTGTAGTGGCAGAGGAGCACTAGTAAGTCGTTCTTAGGTTTGCGTAGCGCGGGCACCTGCCGGTATGTATTGGCTCTGTTGTACGTTAGTCTGGAACCTAGAGACATCTTCGGAGGGCATTCCTACATCAACGATCGGACGTTATTTACCGTTCCGTACCCAGGAGCATTGACTAAGTCGACTGGTAGAGTCTCGTACGCCTCGCCCAGAAACCCAATAGGCACGTAAGAGCGAATCTGCTATTGCAGTTTCACCGTATCCAGCTCATCGTAGTAGAATGACTTGCACTGTAAGAGAATCTTTCTCATTTTCGGTGCGTTAAAGCTGCTGAATGATACTGGCTCTATAAATTTAAGGTCGAAGAGATGGCTAAGTATGGCAAAATTATTATTAGCTAACTACTTTATATTAAACATATATTAAAAGGTACCTATCTTATTATTAGTAGCTCAACTCCGTTCTCCCTGGATGGCTTTATTGCGCAACGAAACTATAAACGAGATAGGCATGGCAGCCGCGTATGCGAAGAATTCTCACCACATATCAGAGGATGAAGTGCTCGAGGCACGACACCTGGCGAGGGAAGGCGAATAACGATTCCATGCTGTTGTCGACAGAGAACCGAACGTCTTCTCTTTCTGCGCTTCATTTGACAATGGACACGGCGCATCGGTGGAATTCCACATCTCCCCAGTTATCTGCGAGCTTGCGAAGCATACCCTATATGCGGTCACAGGCAGCTACACGCCTTCTCACCATGCTGTGCGTTCCGATCAAGTTCATGAGACGGCGCAACTGGTATACGATGCGCATATACGAGTGAGCTGGCTGAGGCTGAGCGATGACTTGTATTATCAAGCCCTCCTAGTAAACGTGCCCAGTTTGCTAACAACAATAACAACAGTCTTAAGCGTTGCCCGCCAATGTTAATTTCCACCTTGACCTGCTCGGGAGACACGCGGCTATATCTCGACACGCCTAAGGGGCGAAATATCATAGCCCTATCAGGCAACCGGGACGCTGAGGCTCAGTCTCCCACAATCATCCATTCGCTTCCTTTTGTGGGCGGCAAGAAACGCCCACATGACAGCGACGAGGGTGATTCTGGCACCGAGAGCCCAGCTCAAAGCGGACCGGATATAAGTACAACCCGCACCGAGAGCGAGTCCAGAACAAGCGCCGGTGCTATGTCCACCCAGGACGGGGACGCCACGACTAAGCTAGATAGACTCGCTAATCTTCTAATTACGAAAGTGAAATCAGGACAGGCAAAAAGAGAAAAGAGGCAAAGGCAGGAGAAAGGGGTGGATCTAATCGTTGCAGATAACGCAATCTCTTAGTGTCTTCGATATGAGGAAGATAACGAACACTTTGATGATCGCTTAGATCAGATAGAGTAGGCACTTAAGGGGTCCATAAAGGGAGATAAAATCGCTATAAAAAGGGGAATGTGGACTGCATGGTTTTACCTAGCTTGCTTGCACCTCGTTAGAGAACGGAGACGCAATGGTCGCAGGCATCGGCGATCCAAAGGGACGAAGCTAGCTATAAATTATCAACCATCTCTTGCTTTTTGATGGGGCAGCTCCAATAAGCGTGTACGACGGGCTCGCGGGTAAGTAGAGCCCATCATTGTGCTCATTTGGCATGGCTAACAGACCACAGAGTACTACCACAAACTCTCCAAAGCAGCTGAGGCCACCGCGGAAAGCATGGAATACATCAGCATCAAGGTGGCCGAGGGACTGCGCGGCCAGGTGCTTCCTCCTCCAGATTCTTCCCGAAGACCATTCCCAGCACTCTGGGATACCTACTAAAAAGAGTCCCGTACGGTTATGCCATCCACGTTTCGGACTGTCCATTTACTGATACGAGAATATAGAACTCACGGAATCTACTGCGATATAGGGCTCCCCAACCTTGCTATATTGGGATTAGAACTAGAGTGGTCCATTCATAAGGGGAGACGCGTGATGGTCATGGGAGTCCAAATGTCCCTGATAGGGTCTCCGTTCCTTTCGCTAAGTCCGGCACTCCAATCCCTCTGTGGGCGACTCGAATCTGACGTTCCTAAAGTGCTAGCAGCGCTCTCTTGGAACATACGGCATGCTGCAAGCTGGCAGCGGGAGGGCCCCAAGCAGCCGGTAGATAGGCCTACCAAGGACTGCAATGGCTCTAGGTGGTGTGGAAGGGACTGACTGTTTCATGACCGCCACCATATCGTGGCTGGTGGGCGGGTCGTCAGTCGTATTGGGGCTGATATCACCGCGGTCGGCGACAGCGAGATAGCGTTCAATTGTAATCAGACTTTCAAGTCAGCAGACGGAGTGAGCCCGAGGATAGCTGCCTCTTGGGGATGTAGACTCTGACCTCCTCGAGCACCCGCATGATCTTCTTCGTATCTTCATCTCTCCGAGGATCCCGATATCCACCTTCGGACACCAAGTCGCAGGGTCCTTACTGAGTCTTTGGAGACTCCCATGTGCTCGGCCACCACGCCATTGACTGTCTTCGCCCGGAGGCCTTGTGCAAGCGCAGTCTCCCCCAAAGCAATGAAGACAAGCGTGTGGATTTGCGATTGAGTTCCCTTAAGCAGGGTGGCATGCTCCTGCGAACACTTGGGGGAGCGCCGCCAAGAGTATCCGTCTGGGTGCGCGCGGCCTTTTGTCATCCCAGTCTTCTTCTCCTTTAGGCATGGAGGGACATTTCTTGCTCATCGGACGCGCTTGGCCAAATCCATATTTATGCTTGTAGTACTTGGACGCGGTACAGAACAAACTTTCTCATATCTATTCCATCCATCTTCCACCCTCAGAAGCAATCGCCTCTTCGAACGCGCGGATCATTCCATCGTAGAGCTTGTCTACAGCTTCAGGCGAGCCGTCAGTCCCTGTCCAAATTACCCCATCCCGTAGGGGAAATAGAATTTAGCGTAGACTTTTAGCGAGCGGCTTAAGGGAGTAGAATTCGGGAGTAAATTCCTCTAAAATAGTCTAAAAGCTATCCTAATCTATATTAAGAGACTTATATGCCGCTAGCTCGTTCTAGTCGCTATTATTCTATTATTAAAGCTTGCTTATCTCTAAGGGATTTTCTATATAGTTTATTATAGTTATCTATAGGAAAATATAAAGAAAGGACTCTAAGTTATAATAAGTATAACATTCACCCTTCAGAATGCTAATAGCTATAAATAGTCTAGTGCTAGTAATTCTAAGCTCTATTCTTAATCCTTTAGCAAGCTCTATTACGGAATCGAGATCTATTAGGATCCCCTTTAGGTTTCCTTCATCTTAGCTATCTAGAATAATTATATTTCCCAGGGATATATTTTAGTAAAGAATCTTAGCATTATAGCAGAGTAATTAATAATACTAAAAAGTATAAAGGGATCTACTAATAGTATAATAGTTAGGTCTAACCTAAGGGTATAGGGTAGATCTAAGGTATATAGTTTAATAATCAAGTAGATCAAGACATTATAGTAAGTAATATAGGTCATAATAGTAATATATAAAGGTAAGTTATTATATAACTAAGTAGGAGTATTAATAGCTAAAGAGCTTAAGGCTCTTATCTAATATACTAAAGGAGTGTATATATACTATAGTTATAATATAATCAAATAGCATTAAATAGTACTTATTTAATATATATATATTAGTTAGTATTAAACTATATTAAATAAAGCTTGCTTAATATATATATATAGTCCTATATAATAGGAAGGAAAAAGTAGGTACTAAGATAATCCTACTAGTTATAACTGCTTAGTCCTAACCTGGGTTATAATATAATATCCCCTTTTCTATTAGTCTTATCCCTAAGGCCTATAAAGTAAACCTTTTTCTATAAGGTAAGTGCTTATTATTCTTAGTCCTTTTATTATTTCTATACCCTTAGCTAACTATTATATTAGGCTATGTTTCTAAAAATCCATTACACTCTAAAGTTATATCCGCTTATTATAGTAATATTATTAATATTATTAAAAGGTTTAGCTTTAAAATGCCTCGCTATTTAGTATATTTTAAGGCAAATTATTATTCTTATATTATTATAGAGGGAAAGCTATAATATAACTTTTATATTAAGAAGAAATATATAAATTGCGATTTTAGTAGTATATCTTTATAAGCTTATAGGTTCTTATACCCTTAGTCCTATTTATATACTAACTTTTCTTAATCACCTAGGTTTCTTAAGAGAAGGATTATTTAGAGGAGTAAAAAGAATAAGCTAAAGCGGATTTATTTAAGGCGTTCGCTTAGCTATAGCAATTATGTTAATAGGAGAAATATCTTTATAAGAAGGCTACTAAGATAGTGCGTCACGGCTATGAAGATTTAGATAAGCTAGAAGAGGTAGAGTAGCGGGATGCTATAGTACGTTCTAAGGCCTTATCTAAGGTCTAACTATTAAAGGACTATAGGGTAATCGACTAGAGTACTATAGATTTAGGTACTTTCTCTACTTTGCTTAATCCTAGTATTATTAGTAAAAGTTCTTTAGGAAGTATTATGTATAGGTAAGGTTTTTTACTAGTTCTTATTAATTATTGCTCTTAGGATAGTCCTTCTATTTAATAAGATACTTAGTTTAGTTATTTACTTTTCTTATATTTAAAATTACTTTTATTATATACTCTTTTAGTCCTTTAACCTTAGTCTTATGTTTATTGCTAAACTTAGTATAAATTGTATCTTTTGCTGTTTTAAGAAGTGAGATATAGAAGACTAAGTAAAGTCTAACTTTTAGTAGTAAGTCTAATTAATAGTTATTTTCTAAGATTTTTTCGATAATTTTATAGGGTCTGATAAATTTATAGTCTAGTTTTTTATTTTATTATTTTATTTTAATGTTTTTTATTATAAGATAGACTATATTTCCTTCTTAGAAAGATAGTCCCTTTATCCTTTTTAGGTTATAATATTTTTTTATCTAGTTTCTAATGAATTTAAGTTTGGTTTTTAGTTCTTTATATAGGTTTTTTAATTTTTCTAATATAAGGATAGCTTTAGGGATAACTAACCCATCCTAGCTTATTCTATAAGCGTTAGGGGTAAATCTAAAATTAGTATATACTAGGGCTAGCTTTATGCTTTTGTTTATAGCTATATTATAGCTTAACTATACTATTAGTAACTTCTTAACCTAGTTATTCTATTTATAGTTAATATAGTAGTGAAGGTACTATTCTAGTATTTAGTTTATTCATTCTATCTAACTATCTATCTAAGGTTAGAAAGCTATAATAAGTTAATAGTTTAGTCCTAAGTAGTCTATTAATAATTACTAAAATTTTAAAGTAAATAGGGGTTCTTAATTAGAGAGAATCTCTATAGGGAGTTTATAAATACTAATAATATTTCGTAAGAAGATATAAGCAAACTGCTCTATATCTATCGATTCTTAATAAAGTATAAAATAGGAAAATTTTATAAGTTTATCTATAATAATAAGAATGCTATTATAGAGGGTTCTAATCGTAGGGTCCTCCGACAGGGGTAACTTTATAATAAAATCTATAGTAATAGAGTCCTAAGGTCGCTTAGTAATAGGTAGGGGCTATAGTTCTCTATATAGTTTATAGTGTTAAGCCTTAGTTTTCATGTATTTATTATATTGATTAATAATAGTTTTTACTACTATTTTTATCTTAGGAAATTAATATATTAATCTAACTTTATTAAGGGTTTTATTAACTCCTTAATATCTATAAAGCGAGTGCTTATATATTTCTTAGATAAGTTAGTATTATAGTTCTCTAAGAACTTACTACTTATCTACTTTTTTATCTAGGGGTAGCCTATCATTATATTATTAAATCTAGGCGTAGAGGCTATTATAATTTATAGTAATATATATATTTCCTAGTATTTTTCTAAAGCATTAATTATATTATATTATTATATAGTATGCACTTTCATTAATGTTAGTGCCTTTAAAGTTCTAATTTAAGGTATTAATAAGTTGTTTTTCATTATTATTATATATTCCTTCCTATTTATAAATTGCTATTATAATGATATTAATCTTAAAGCGATCTAGTTTTATTTTTCTATTTAGGAGGTATTTAATATAGTATTGCTTATTATATAGTATCTATATATTTCTATTATTATAGTATTTCTTTAGTATTATAAGGTATATTAAAGTTAGGTTTATTTTCTATACTATAGTAATATACTTCTATTTAAGGTATCCTTTAGGCATAAAGTATAGAAGTTACTTATTAATCTTAATCTATCTATTATTAAAGTTATATCTATAGCTTATTATATTAGCTTATCTATTCTTAGAT
>JAZAVJ010000382.1:0-31818 GCA_037954315.1 Neonectria punicea | reverse complement strand
ATACCTTAAGACCTTTTATACTTTTCCTTTTTATAATTAATAGCTTTAGAAAAAATCTTTATAAGTTTTAAGTATATCTTATAATTAATACTTTTAAATAGATTTATATTATTATTTTTAAACTCTTTATTATTATTATTACTAGCCTTATACTTATATTTATAAGCTAAAATTAAATTAATATAAAAAGTTTAAATATTATTATATTATAAAATATATACTTATAAAAGAGTAAATAGCTCTAAATTAATTCTAATTATAATTTCTATATAAAGTAATATTAAGAATAATAATATAGCCTTTAAAAGCCTTATTATTCTTTATATACTTTAAGTAAGCTTTTATAATAGATTATTTAATACTATAAAAGTATTAAAATATTATATTATAATTTTAATTATTATTAAAGTTTATTATATAAGGGATTTTAATTAACTTCTTAATATCTTTTTTTATATAAATATAAAATAAGTATAGATTTTAATATAAATTGGTACATGGCTATATAGAATAATAAAGAATAATAATAATATTTTAGTTAAAATAATAAACTCTTAACTCTTTATAATACTACTCTTTAGTATATTTATAAAAGCTTAAATAGTAAGCTTTAGATTTAATATTAATATATTATTATAATATAGAAAAGTATAAGTTTAGAAGTTAAAGAGGATTTCTAAGAATAAAGTAAATATATACTTATTAAAATCTTTATATATTATCTTATTTAGATTTATATTAAGCTAAGAAGATAAGAGCTTAAGAGTTAGGGCTTTTAAGCTCTTTAGGATTATAAGCTTTAAATTTATCTTACCTTTATTAATTATTATAATTATAATTAATTTAAGAATAAATATATAAAAATATATAATTTTAAAATATTCTATTTAATAATATATAAAAAAAAGAAATAATATATTCTTATAATAAATATTAATTTATTAAAGTATATAATTATAAAAACTTAATATTATAAGATTATAATATTATATACTTTAAAATAATACTTATAACTATAAGAATCTATAAAAGATTAAATTATAATATAAAATTTAAAGCTATAATATTAATTAAAGTAAAAATAAAAGGATTCTAACCTTCTAATATATAATTAAAGAAAAAAGAAAAAAAAGAAAAAAAGCTAATAATATTAAGAGAAGGAAATTATAATAAAGTATACACCTTAATATAAGTATATATAACCCTATATTATCTAAGCACTACTTATTAAGTATATTTAACTAAAATACATAATATAAAACAGGGTCCTAGGGTACCGTACGGGAGGGTGCCCACATCAAAAAATAATTTTGGGATATCGGTCCCTATGACCTTCCGTACCTATGGCGATTTGACGATCGAGCCCTCGTGAGCAGGTGAGATGTTATGTCAAGGGTGTAGTTGCACGCCAACCAGCATGCTTAGGTCCACAGCCGAGTTAAAATTGATCATTATTGAAGGCGCTGACAATGCCTAAGCTGCCCCAATCAAATATTACCAAGCCCCCTAGAACGGATTAGCACAACTGTTTCTTTGCAACGGTGTGAGAACAACATACTGAGCAGCAATATCCTTCCTGAAAATCATTCCATCAAAGTGCACGCTTTGTACACCTTGGTACGCTTTGTCAACAGCTTCTCGTAGAGTCGTCCCAAAGGCAGCGACAGAAAACACTCGACCCCCGGCAGTCCTAAGGCCTCCATCGCTCTCGTCCCGTTTAGTGCCAGCGTGAAATACCATGACACCTGCAGGGGAGGGCTTCAGGACAATCTCTTTGCCTATTGTGTAAGGTCCCGGATAGCCACCGGAAGCGACAACGACGTTGCAAGCAAACCCTGGCCGTACATCCAGTCGTACTTGATCGAGAGTTCCCGTGGTGCAGGAAAGGAGGACAGCGGCAAGGTCAGTATCGTCTGATAAGAGCATCATCGAGCTCTGTGTTTCTGGGTCTCCAAATCGAACGTTGTATTCGATGACCTTTGGCCCAACCGGGGTAATCATGATGCCAGTGAAGAGAAGCCCGACGAATGGGCGGCCTAGTGATTGATGTGAGTGATTGGTTCCCTAACACCGTCCTTTCTAGAAAAGAAAATTCAATGCCCTCACCTTCAGCCCTCAATCCGGCAAAGGTTGGCTCAATGATTTCGCGATCAATCTGATCGAGGGCGCTGCGGGTAACAAAGGGTACGGGCGAGTAAACGCCCATTCCCCCAGTATTCGGTCCAGTGTTTCCCTCGCCGATGCGTTTATGGTCTTGGCCTGAAGGGAGCGAACGGAATGTTGTCCCGTCGCTAAAAGTCAGGAGACTAATCTCGTCGCCCTCCATATACTCTTCGATGACCACCGATGATCCTGCGGCGCCAAACTTTTCATCCTGAAGGATTCCACGCAGCTCGGCCAATGCCTCTGTCGTCGTTTCGGGTAGAACGACGCCCTTTCCAGCAGCCAGACCATCGGCTTTGATGACGATGCGATGATTGACGCTTTCCACGTAAGCGATGGCGGCTTCGACGTCGCTAAAGCTTCTATGTGCCGCTGTAGGAATGTTGTGTTTGTCCATGAAGGTCTTGGCAAACACTTTCGATCCCTCGAGTTCTGCAGCGGCTTTCGAGGGGGGGAAACATGGGATGGCCGCTGTGCATGGTCAGATTGTCGGGAGTCGGTTATGAACAGATGCCGGCTGAGTGACTCACCATGGCGAAAGTGCTCCTCTATCCCGTCAACCACTGCATCATCCGGGCCGATGACAGCCAGTCCAACATTGAGCGCCTTAGCCGTTCGCGCAATGTACTCATAATCTGAGCCCTGATTCACAGGGCGCTCGGTGAGATTAGACACATTGGCAACGCCTTTTTGTGTGCCCCCGTTCCCTGGGTACACAAATACGTGCTTCACTATCTGGCTGAGCTTCCAGGCAAGGGCGTGCTCGCGGGCGCCCTTTCCGACGACGAGGACGACCAAGTTACTTCCCGGGAGACCGGACATCTTTTCGGCGTAACGGATGCGCTGGAAAGGATTTGGATGAGAACGTTGTGCGCAATGAGAAAAGCTTTGTGCGCCCTGGAACTTTTGTGCGCCGTGTAGCCGAAGCCGGCAGATCTAACTTTGCAGACCACAAAGGTGGTTTGAAGCAGTTGGTATGGAGTCATGTTGTTATGGTTGTTGTCTGCACAGTCACGTGTGGAATCACATGCAGTGGAAGACTCTTAACCTAAGCATAGTTTATGCGGTCTCTTACTACATAACTTCTTTTTAACTAGGGAACTACTGGTCATGTTGGGTCCTACTTACCATCTTCCCTTGAAGGGATTTCGATGCTCAGGGTAATGGGAATGCAATGGGACTGTGTCTGGATGCTTTGCAAAGTCATTTCCATTACTAAAGCGTCTATCTGACACCTTTTTTTTTTTGCCAAACGCGCGGCAGTCAAGTATAAAGCAAGTCTAATGCAACCAAGTCTATCAATGCATCATTCCCTATTTGTCCGGGAACTGATCCTCCATCTCCTCTCCAGCAATTATTCTGTCGGCATTGAGCCGCACACTCCACCGCGTCATTCTAGTCTCGGCTGTGTCCCACCAGCCCGACCATTTCGAATCAATGTTGCTCGTGTCCTCCTTCGGCCCTCTTGTCCTGTGAGGGTTGAAGATGGGAGGCTGGATGGCCAGACAATTGTGGTGCCTCCGCCCATGTTCAGCATCGCAAAACCATCGCATCATGATGTCGACTGGCGTAGTAGGGTCCTTGAGGGCAATCTCGCGTAGGAGTTCCCGTGCTCCCCGCTGGGTGACAGCGTAGGCCAAAAGGCATAATCCCTCGGATGCGTGATGAACGACGCGAGTATGATCCGGATAGTTGTCCTTCAAGGTGTACGGTTTGATGTATGAGAGGAGATGCTCCTTAGCCGGGACGGTTTCATCGTCCTTGGAGACGACACGTCCCTGAGGCAGATCGCTACCTGGACCCGGCATTTGCATGCCGCAGTGGCCTAGCCATAGAAGATCCCACTCATCTCCATATGGAGAAAAGGTTACGGGCGATGTTTCGGGGAGGCTGTCGAAGTCGAAATCTTTCACGCCGCCAAGGGAGTTCTTTGCGGGTTTTCCATATCGATAGGACGAGTCTGCATATGAGTTGTGTCCTTCGAGGGGCTGAGTAAGCGCCTGGGTCGATAGAGCGAGGTCGTGGAGTTGTCGTCGAATGCGTACGTCCCAGTCGGCATCGTCTTCGAGGATCAGAGCGGTAGAGACGTTGGAGCGAACAATCCTAGGGGCGACATGTCAGTACGAGACCAGAGTCTCTGGGAGACAGACCAGATTCCACTCACTCCTGCAACGCGTTCATGTGGGCGCGCCAACACCCAAGAGCACCATCCGATATCTTGTCATGCTTCGATTCCTTCGGAATAGCCTTGTCGGAGATTGTGTCACCTGGAACGCCAGCGATGAACTGGAACGTCATGCGACTCAGGGCGGTGTTGAGGGTGATGGCGTCTCGACGGTCGGTCCGCTCGGGGAGTCCAAGGACGAAGATCTGCTCAAACTAGAGAAGTGTTAGCTGAGACCGTGCTGCATGGACGACAGTGACATACCCCGAGAGTGTTGTTCTGGATGTCGTTGAGAAGGCTGCGCGCCTTGGCAGACTTGCCGAAGCCATGCCAGTTCGCGGGCGACGCGGCGGGGACGTCGCTAAAGTGGCTGAGGAGCAGCCAAAAGATGACAATGGTGGCGCCCAGGGCACCGACAACCCGGAACAGAGCCTGGCGAGGAATCATGCGGGCGGATTGATGGACAGGCAGGCAGGCAGGCAGGCAGAATCCAGCTCCGTAATGTACTGTAGATGCTTCGGGCAAACACAAAAGAGACGTGCTGTTTGCTTATGGGAGAGCACGTTTTTTTTAGTATCATCGTGGCTTACTATGACGTCGTTGACTACGCGGTCATGACAAATGGCCAGTCAACCACGGATGCCGCTATCCGACCAATAAAGCCACTACGATTAATCTTTCGCCGTAGGAGTTCCTGATATCCAGAATCTGATGGTGCTGTGCTACGTGAGTCACGTCAGCAGACTCTGATTAGTCCAGCGCAGCAGCCAGCCACACACGGGAATTCAGGAAGTTCTACGAATGCAACTGCCGTTTTTACCCCGTCGCTGATTGGCGTAGGGCCGAGAAGACGGTAGCACAACAGCAAAGGACAACCAAGGCTAGACTCGTGCAGGCTCGGAGTTGAGATCTAGTGTCTCGAGGATGTTCCATAGCTACCACCACTTGACGCTCGCAAATACATCCAGTGTCCCTCTGACCCTATGAAATGAAATAAATAAATAAATAAAAATACACAGTACTGTAGTATCCAACATGGTACTAAGAGAGAACAGGACACCAACGCCAGGTGTAACTTCTGATGACTCTGGAAATAAAAAGACGTGATGTTGCACCGGCGCGGACGGGCCGCGATCTCCGAGTAACCAATCACCTTTCTCCCGCATTCGACCCACGGCAGCGTCGGAGCCAGCTTCACCTACTAGGCTACTCTGGTATTTCTCTGGAGTGTGGCAGGCCTGAACCAACTGAATTCGAATATGCTTGATCCTGGCAGGGGTTTTTTTTTTTTTTTTTGCATTTTAGAAACGGAAGAACAATTGTCGATGTAGGGTAAGCTGTCGCCTCTAGGGGGCTGCGGCTCAACGACATGCTAATACGTTCTATGGCGCGCAAGATCATTGTCGACAATGTTCAAGCTCAGGATGAAATGCTATTTCTGATGGAAATACGTAGCCTCATTTGCGTGGCAGGAG
Source organism: Neonectria punicea (assembly GCA_037954315.1). Classification (NCBI taxonomy): domain Eukaryota; kingdom Fungi; phylum Ascomycota; class Sordariomycetes; order Hypocreales; family Nectriaceae; genus Neonectria; species Neonectria punicea. The sequence goes on along the minus strand of JAZAVJ010000382.1, from coordinate 26,016 downwards.
ATGTAAACAGACAACAAAATTTCGAAGATAACGATCCATTTCAGTTGCGAAGCTCCGTAAATTGGTCGCTGAGAGCGATGTGGACTGTGACTAGCGAAGATAGATGCGGAAAGCAACTCCATGTAGCACAGTTTGCTATCTATGGCGGATCTATTCGAGGTTTTTCAACTCTTGCTCTGGCTTCCTTATCGACTTCTAGCTCGAGCTGGCGATCTCTCATTTACTAGTCAACTACAGTCATGTTCCCCACGAAAACCAGAGCAAGCGACCTGCAAAACATTGGTTGTTGAGGCTCTGTTAAGAGCACTGGCTGGACCTGAGGTTGCGAAGACCTTAAACTGGAGAGTGAAACGGAGAATTCAGCGGGGGCACTGCCAAATATTTGAGTGCCATAATCCTCTGTTTAAGAACGAGGTGTTGGGATGTTTTGCGCCACTTCCTTGCTTACCCTAATCTTGGCGATAAACTGGAGGCCTCGGCATTCTGTATTGAAGAGGAACCCACCACAGGTAACAGGGGAATAATGTTCCACGCATGGTTGTGTACGGAACGAAACCTCTCTCCAAGCTACCCTAAATGGCAGGTCGTTTTGACCCCTGGCCCCCCGGGTACCTTCCGATGCCCCCTGAAGGGGAGATAACGCTACCAAAAGTTAATCACTACTACAGCCGATAAAGGTTCCAGATATTAGTTTAGTGCTTACCCTAGTGTTCCGTTTCCAAATACTCACTCCCTAGAGAGTAACTCAAAGTTACCTCGCTCAGCACTAAAGAAAGAAGCCTTAAACTGAAATGGGCCAATCAGACTGCCTGTTTCATGATCATCTTTCACGCTCCAGACTGTAACTAAACGAACTAACGTTTGAAACCCTTGTGGGCTGTTGGTAGTTAGTACGGAACAAAGTTGATTAAACTTTAAAACACCACATATGGAGTCGCCAAGTGGAGCTATACCTGACAAATATCCCACATGTCCACTCACCCCAGTACTCTTCGGCAGTAAATCTCGGCACTTTTGCAGCTGTAGGAAAGTTTTGTATAAATCCAAGACAAGTACCCAGCTAGTCCAGAGTCGTATTCTATACATCTGGTTATTCAAGAATAATTAGTCATGTTTATCACTCGCAAGTTCGTTTACTTGATTGCCGTTTGCTGTCTTTCGGCTTCGGTTCTTTGCCATGGTAGCAGCTTGCACCCGAGAGGCTTGAGCACCCGGCAAAGTCCTGTCAGGCCGTTGCCCTGCGAGCCTGTCTATCCACGCCCGAATCCGCACCAGACGAAGAAGCGATTCTACAAGTTCGCTCATGCTTTCTTGTTAACGAAAAACCTGACCGAGGCTTTCACTTTCATTACTAAGGACTACATTGTGAGTTCCCGACTGTCTTCTTCCTTATTTGAACCTACTTTTGTCGCATTAGAACTCTCCTGAGAAAATGGCTAATCTCGACCCCGTTCCGGCAATTAGAACCACAACCCTTTCGCTGATGATGGATTCGACGTTGCTTTCGACTTCCTAAGCCCAGTCTGGCCTACCACAAACATCACCCTGCATCGAACATTGTTTAAAGGCGACATGGGCTGGCTGAACTACAATGCGTCTGGGGTGGGAGAGGTCATTGATAGATTCCGATGGGAAGACGGGTGCATCGTGGAACACGTAAGCTGTCCAATCCTGTGATCCTCTGTCTGTGAGAACATCCTGCTAACTCAAGCTTGAAGTGGGACGTGGGCGAGGTGTGGCCTTTGTGATCCCTCAAATATCGGATACCTCGGCGACCAAACTTCTCACTTGTCATCCTATGAAAGGAAAGTATGTCTGAAAGCACTCAACTCGGACGAACGTTGCAGGAGTGAAGTACACTATAGGCTAGGCATTTGGCCAATTAAAGAATGTGCTTGGTGTCTGGTTCGCGGATTACCGGGTCCTCACCGAGACCCTCGCTATATCGCTTGTTGGCCCACCTCATAGTAGTAGGAAAATAGCAAGACATGGAAGCCAACAAACTACGGGGTTTCTTGGCACTGTAATTATGGGATCGAATCATCCTCTATTCTTCGACCACCATTAATACATGAGTCACCGGGCAGGAAAGCAGACAATGGCAATCTTACGTAATCTTGCGATCAGGCAGCCGTTAATGGTGTTGAAGATCATCTTACTTCGTACGTTGCATATCAGCTTCAGACCAACCTGACATTGCATGCACTACCTCGGCACAGTTTTATCAAAAGAATATTGCACAGCACCTGCCTTCAACATGGACTCGAAGTTCCTTCTTTTTCCAAAACTACCTCGGGAGATCCAAGCAGACATCTGGGACGCTGCTGTCCGTCCAGTTCCAGGCCGCCGACACGTACAAAAGTTCATCATTGCGGACCACTACTTCAACCACGCAAACCCGCGACATCCCGTAGCTGGAAGGCCTCTCAAGTTTACGCGTCGTGGCCGACCAGCAGGCGGCTACTCACTGGCTGTGCCCTGGGATGACCCGTATGGCGGGCCGAATGATTCCGTGTCCAAGCTGGACAGTGGTCTCTGGATGGCGTGTACGCAGTCTCGCGCTGCCATGGAGCGACGGTTCAAGAAGAATGAGTGGTGGCTAGAGTTGGACAGCAGCGACGACCCGAAGCGTTCCGCAGCACCAGGAAAATTCTTTGGCCAGGACGACGTCACCTATTCGGCGTCGTATGTCGATCGCGACGGAGAGAGGAGTTACATCACCTTGGCTCCCGACCAGGATCTGTTTTACCTCGATGCTCGATACTTGGATGCGGTAGACTGGTTTCATCATTATGCTGGAGACTACGTGCCTCTCCTTGACTACCGGAATGGACAAAACGCTGCGCCGAAACTCAGCTTCATTGGACTGAATATTGCAGTTGATTATGATCCTAGGATGCTGGATACTCTTGCAGGGCGGCCCTCACACTATTGCCGGAAAGATCTAGGCATGTCGACGATGTCTTTGATTGACATGGTCGACCTGCTCTACGAGCTCGCCGCGAGAACGCTCTGGGTTGTTGATCATAGGCTTCGTCCAATTTCAAAGGCCGCCCAGAAGATTCCAACTATCGTTCCAGAGTCGGAAGCAGAGTCATCAACGACCGATGCACAGTCATCGCCGAATGATCAAGAGGTGCGAGAGGCTTTTTATTCGGGCAGCTCTGTACTAGTCGAGGTTAGGAGAGAAGATTTGGGCACATCCTGGATCATCGATACTGAACATGATGAATCTGATAACGGGGAGCGTTCGGCATTCGACTTCTTTGATTCCCTGTTCGAGGTAGCAAACGGAGCACTCGAAATTGGCAACTCAGACCGCATGCGAGTACTGGCCTACCAAACTACGTCGGATGAGGCGAGAAAGTCACTGGTGCAACTTCAAAATGCCAAAGACCCGTCATGTTTGAATTGCTTTCCAAAGGAGGAGGTTCGTCGCGTCAGACATGTTAAACCGGCCGCGGACGAGGATTCTGATATATCGCTGAGTGATTGCAATCTTTTTGACTGAATGTTGCGTGGGTGGATAGTGGTACAGTTGAAGAATGGACGGAGGACGGCGTGAACTTCGACTACGGCGGTATTTCGGTGGACAATACATGAAAGGGCCGAAAGTCCTTGCGCGCGTCTTCATATACAATTCTTGGAAGATTCACGTTTAATGCTGCACGTGAGGTATGTCTCAGTAATAGCTTGCAGATGGTAGAGATGTTTGAGTTAGGCTTCATCGAGTCACTTGCCAAGATAGTCTGAGCATAATTATGGTAGTGAGCCGTTCTAGTATTTCTAGCCCATATCGCTGCGTGTGTTGAAACAATTGCATAGCTAAAACAACGATATGGCCGCAATCCCGGACTACCGCAACTTCTGCCTAATATTATGAGCAAGTCGCGTCGTACACCGGTGACATCATGACGCGTTGGTACTCTAAACCGGGCATCTCACGCGACTCCACCAGAATAACTTCGACCTTTAGTACTAATTCATCATACTATAAGCACCCTTCACCTCATGAACAGTGCCCGACATTGAGCCATGGCAGACGCCTTCTTTACCAAAGCCCCATCCACGTTCGCAAGCTACAACATCACGCAAGACCAGATAGTCGGTCTTCAGGCTTGCGTAAATGGCAAAAAAACTCCCGAGGATGCCGCGAAGCTGTTGAAGACATATCCCGAAGCCTCACCAACGCCGCTGGAGCTGCAGCAGCGGCTTGGTGGGCTGTGGACCTTGCTCAACGACACTGCAGTCGGGATTATGTCTGCCCAGCCAAAGATCATCGCCATTCTACAAGTAATCCGGACCTTCCCGAATGTAGAAGAACCAAAAGGTGAAGGGGGAGACTATATGGATTTTGACGATGGCTTCTTCTGGCGGGAGCTCACCGGCTGGGCTAACGACTGGGCCGACAATTACAATCGTAAGGCAGTCAGCGTACTTGCATCTAGATATCTCATCAGCTGACTTGACTTCCTAGACTACGGCGCTCGCTTCAAGATCGAACCGTCCCAGGGCCAGGAGCGAGCAGATCGCAAGCAAGCTTGGATCAGTGCCAACGCTTACACGGCCCGCCTGGCGTCGACTGGTGACCTGGCGTTGAGTTCCTTCGGCGCAGCCCTAGAACGAGCCAACTATGCAATCAAGCATGCTCTAGAGCGAGACCATGGCGATGAAGAACCCGACGATCTCGAGGCTGCCGCCCAGCTATTCATCCACGCCGCACCGGAGCTGCGTCGTCTTTCAGTAGAGGGGCCTCAAACCGAAGGGACGCCGAGATCGTATGGTCTTTGGCATGGTCAAGGAGGCTACTCGATAGAGAGGTGGAGGTTTTGGATGGAGAGATGGGCCGTATTGGCTGACGTCGAGGGTTTCTCTACCCAGGCCCGTACGGCTGCCGGTGAGGCTTTGAAGTCCATGCAAAAGGTCAGAAACTAGGAAGGAAGAAGAATGTGTTATGGATTCGGTCTCTTCTACTCTCATCGAAGCTATATCCGTCCCAAAGTTGGACTCACCAACGCTACTCTTATTTTTCATGTGATTTCCTATTACGCAGGCCATATTTTCCTCGCCACCTTCTCCGCCACAAGCCTTTCAATTTTAGTCCCCGGATGATGCCCATCAAACCACAGCTGCAACATGTCAGCGCCGCCAAAGGCATCAGGGAAGTGAACCTACACAAGACACTCCATCCTTGTTGATACAATCTCTGTCCGGCGCCCCAAGCGCGGAAGGGTCCCGAACCGCTTCCCAGAAGATTTGTGCAGTATCAATGATTGATATCTCGGCGTCGTCGTTGGCCTGCTGGAAGAGGATCATGTGGTATTGCATCAGGCTATTCCATCGCTCGACGGCAAAGATCAGTCTCTGGTATCGGCGTTCGTCGCCAATTTCTTGCTTTTGCAACCTCGGTACCAAGTTAAGGGCTAATCAAGTCAGACCAACGTGTAGAATATTTGCCGGAGAAACATACGAGGTAAGCTCAGAAGCACAAAACGACGCAGTCCCACGTCGTAAAGAATCTGGATCTGTTCGAAGTAGCTCTCCATCACCCATACCAACACCTCAGGCATGTCGTCGAGGAAGTACGAGACGCGAACATCGTTGACTCCAAACCAGAACCCGGCAACGCTGTTCTCTGCTGTCCATGGAGCAAACTCAGGCCTGCTGCCAATGCTCTCCTTGAAGTGGCCGACCTGATCGACGAAACTAGGAGCACTGGCGGGTCTGGACATGAGAATGGTAGAGTCGACAGTACTACCTGACCTTGCATAGTTGAACGCCAAGGTCAATGTCGTGTTGAACTCGGTCACCATGAAGCCAACCCAATTGCGACCGCCCGCGGACGTCCGTCCTGGGAGGGGTGGGTGTCCAATTGGGTTTTCCGCCGACGGGTTGAATTCTGTAGCCCCGATACCTAGCTTGTCAAAGCGGAAGCCAGTCTTGGAGTACGAATCACCGCTGTTTGATGTTAGGGCAGGGTTCGAGGGTGTTCGGAGCACGCACAAGGTGATCAAGTATCTCACTTCCGACCCATTTGGCAGTGCGGGAGTGCCTGAATCATATGCTTGCACAGGACAGACAAGCGCAGCGGCCAGTGCTACGATGAAGGAGAACAGTATCATGGCGATCCTTTCAAATGGTGCTTGAGCCACATAAGATGGTTCGTTGACCAGCAAACTCCCAAGGCTGCGTGAACCTCCCTGAGATATTTGTCACGTTACGAGCCACTGGGCTCATTCCTGGGATTGACGCGACATAAAGGGGTACGACTTCTAAAAGCGCGTTGTGGAAATTCCTGCTCCAGATGTGTTCAAGTGATTGGCTTTCGTTGAAAGCTAGTGATTCAAGGGAGGCTTTTCGTCCTTAGTGCGAGACGCGTCTGGCAGAGGGAGAAAGCGCTATGCCCGAGTAATCTCATAATGTTTCAGAACTGCTTTTTTCATAGTCAAGCAGACCGTCCGTTTTAGAAAGTGTGCATATGCTGGCTGTCATGTCGGTCCGTATTGTTGGGAGCTTATCAGACCTTTCGTTCAAGACTTGGGGCCCACAAAGAACCGAAACCCCTGGTTGACATCCTCGGCGTCAGCTTCTGGTGACATGCTGGCGCTAACTTCTCTAACACGAGGCCGTTTCTCCACTCCACGTGGCATTCTTGAGGCATCTTACATGCTGCCGAGGTGAAATTAAGGTCCTGGTCCCCAACAATTGCAGGATAGAAAATTGGTGAGATCAGTGCAGTGTGAGATATCTGTAGCTAAACAAGCAATAGATCGCCGGTCTGATGTTGTCAGTCTTTTCTTCATCCATCCAAGATTCTCATTCTACTCTTGTAACCTGGTTTCGTAACTCTGCAGCCAGCAGTGTACGGATAGACAAAACAGCGTCAAAATGACGGTTGTACTAAGTACACTAAGAGAATATGGGGAGCTGGCCTTTTCGTTTTTCCACTGGAAAACGATTCTATTTGTGTTTGTGCTCGCCAACATCAAGAGCTGGCACTTTATGTGGCATGTGAGTATTCACAATTCTCCCAAGTCATCCTTCACTTAGTCCACAGCAATTGACAAGCAACCCCCGCCAAGGCCAGATTTCTTCGTGCTTTGATCCGTCGCTTGACAGACAGAGCGCCGCCAAAGCATCTCAGCCCACGCTGCCTCTTTCTGCCTGCCATCAGCACCACGCGCTCTCCGTTGCTCGAGTGCGACTACAACATGCACAAGTCCAACTCGACCTACTTTACGGATCTCGACATCTCACGTGGAAACATCAGCCTTGTGTTCTTCCGTGAGCCCTTCAACCCGTTCCCCGGTCCGAACCATTTCATCATGGTGCTCGGCGGGGCGCAATGCGTCTGGAGAAAGGAGATCTTGCCTTACCAAGCGTACGAGCTGTGGACTCGTATCCTGACGTGGGACGAGAAGTGGATTTATTTGGTGAGCCATTTCGTCAAGCCAGGGCAGTTCAAGCCGACGGAGTATGTCATGCAGCCGAGCTCGAAGCCGTCGAAGAAGAGCGCACCGGCAAGTGATTCCAAGAGAGATCCTCAGAAGGCCGTCTTCGCATCATCGGTGGCGAGATATGTCTTCAAGAACGGGCGAAAGACGGTGCCACCAGAGAAGGTGCTACGAGATTGTGGACTCTTGCCGGATGACGAGGCGGCCTTGGCAGAGGTGGAGAGATTGAGGTTGAAATGGTTGTCGATTGCACAACTTCAATCTGGTTGGGACATGGTCCACAGCCTCTTTGAGCCTGGTGAAACAGCGCTGGGTCACTACACGGATCTCTGGTGGCGATAGTGAATTGCTGGTCGAAAGGGAATTTTATTTATGGTAGAGGTAGATATAGAAGGAACTAGAATAGAGCAAAACTTACACCGTAGCTTGGCAGTCGCATTGAATGGCCATGCGAATTCTTTCGATTGTGCCGGTGTGATATGGATGAGTAGGCATTTGAGAAAACGTGAGATGTCTTCCTCTGCAGCATTTAAACCAAAGAAGTGATAAACTAGCTGTCTCTGGTGACCTAAGTAAACTGAATATACGTTCATCAGAGCAAGCTGTTTCCTCAGAGTAATACATCTAATACGGTAGTGCAGTGACGCTTCAGTATCTACTCCACCTGGTAAACCAGCTTCACTCCACTAACTTTGTAGTTCTTCAAGTCCTCAAGTCCTTGGGGAATAGCTGCCAATCTGCCAGGCCGCACCTCTACACGATGTGTCTTGAAGCTACCATCAGCCAGCAGCTTCTCAGTCACCGAGATGAACTTCTTCGCAAATTCAAAGTCTTCCTGGCTCGCCGGTATAGAATACGGTCCCCTCTCGAACGGCTCTGCGAATATTGTGTAGGCCATGGAAGTGAATGAGGTCACATCGTCACGACCCGCGCCTTCAGGAGCAAGACTTCCATAGACAAGTTGAAACAACTATTGACAATAACCTAGCTAGATATAAAATGTCCCCTTGTTAAACTAGCACAGAGGCAACAATCTGCTAATTTTGCAATACTCACTGGATCGTTAATTAAACACATTCTTTGGAAATCGTTCACTGAGGCTAATGGAGAAACACATTTAACGATCAAAAGACGGTCCGTACTCGGACGAAAGTGAAGGGCAGAATACGAATACTGATCGCTAAGCTACATCTAATCAGGCCAGCTATTGATTAACATGGCCCGTTTCCACGGTGGCGTCTGGAAGTCGGGTTGTTTATTTGCCGAGCACGGAAAGATTACATATAGCGCCGTCGGTCTGGAGCAATATGCGTTCCCTATCAGCCGAGATACGGTATCCGGAAAAGTTCTTTAGTACTAGTTCTAACCATGCAGTATGATTAAGTAGCTATTGTTCCCATGAATTATTAGAAAACGTGCGAGACTGTACAGTTATTTACGCGATATTTAAGAGAGGCGTTATGTAAGTAATCATCTCGCGCGACAAAATCTGGAAAAATAAAACTGTCATCATCCTGATAGATCTGGTGGAAGTTCCTTTTTTTTTTTTTTTTTTAGCAAGTCCATTATGCCATCCCGCTCTGTATGTACCCTTTACTGAGGCCTCGAAGGTTCGATGTTGCAACGCCAAATGAATTGAGAAGAATCTCCCACTGTCCGGAGGGGTGCATGCACTTCATAGCTTACTTCGCTTAGCTGAGAAACTTTACTATTTTTGAAATCAATTGGTTTTAATCTGCAACTAAGCACATCCATCCGCAATTATATATGGATAATCCATCACTATCGCTGAGACCAGGTTACCGGAGTCTCTCCCAGCAGCACCACAGGCTTCGTGTTGGTGAAGTTAGGCGTGTCCTCGAACACAGCCTTGCTCTCCGGCGCAACCAGAGCTTTGTTCGCACCCTCAGGGCTCTCAAAGGTTATGATAGCTGCAACCGAGAACGGCGACTTCTCCTCGCCAACTGCGGTTGTAAACTTGACAACCCGGAAATCCTTCAGGTCGAGCTCCTTCCATGCCTCAACGGCAAGCTGAAGGTGCGAGGTGACGTAGTACTCCAGGTCAAACGTCTCGCCATCCTTGAGGGCGGGGTAAAGAACGGTCACGTTGGAGGGGGCCATGGTGGTGGAGTGATTTGCGGGTCGACGAAGGTGGCTGGGATCAGGGACAAGGTTACTTGTGTTTCGAGTCATAGAGTAGTGGGATGAGTAGCTACCTGATTTGATGGTTCTTGAGATGTGGACTTGATGGATACGAAAACAAGACTGACGAGGACCATCTCGTCTTTGAAGGGGAATTCGCTGGTCTTTATAATTCTTCTACACACGGGGCTCCGGAATTGCGTCAAGGCTTGACCCCGTCTTGGCTGATCAATCATCCGGTTATCCCGTATCCGTAGCCTCTAACCGGCATTAGACACAATCCCGAACCACCCATGTGATGTAGACCAAGACTCCGCACCTCGGCAGTCAACAACACCCCGTAAATGCGTCGTGATAGCGGTGAGAATGGTGTACACACCTTGTCTACGATTGGATGTGGTGTCAGATCTGCGAGCTGACCGAAGTCTCTATTCCGTTTCAGGATATTTCTGTCAGTTCCGTAAGTCTGCATCTCACACATCTCACGCACCGACCCCAACATTAAAGTTTAGTCTAAATGGCTGTCGGTTAACCAATCATGTAGATTGAGTAATACATGGTTGTTCTCAGTACCCTAACAAAACACAGCGATTCCCTCTGTCTGAACTAACACCACGCAGTGGCGTGGCAGGAGAAATAGATACGACACAAGCAACTGGAGCGAATGCAACACAGTAGCGTTCTGCTGAAGCCCAACTAAACGCATTCAAAGTCCTCGCTCTGGTAAGTCCCATTGCGCGCTGCTCCACTGGCCTTCAACTTGGACATCTTGGGGTACGGACAGAGAAGGCGATTCTGCTCGTCGCCGTTGTCGTCCTGGTACGAATGCGGCAGCTTCTCGGGAACGGTTCCATTCTCTACCCAAGCCCTAAGCGCGTCGAACGTGTTGGATGGTTGGCCTCCAGATCCGCCAGAGCAGTGCAAAAGTCCGGGGACCTCGAAGACCCGATAGAATTCGTCGACAGTAGGGATGATCTCGGTGACTTTGTCATAGTAGTGCTCTGTGCTTTTGACGGGGATGATTTGGTCGTTCTATGCAGTGTTAGTATTCGTAGAGTCGCTCCAAGTCGTGCCCGCCTTGGTCACTCACCATTCCGTGGTAACCGAGTATCTTTCCACCGGCTTCGTGAAAGGCAGTCAAGTCCGGGTCGCTGGTGCCGATGATTGAATCGTATCGCTGTATCGCTGCATGGAAATAACTCTCCATCTCGTCGCGCGTCATGTTCTCATACGACCAGTCGGGATCCGACTCGATCCAGTACTTGATCCAGACTTCTCCAAGCCCCAAGGGAACTCCCTTGCAGGTCCCATTTGAGCACGAGGTCATGACAGGGCCAATATCATTGGTCAACGCCGTCGTAGAACCCGTGAGCTGGCTGCCGATATTAATACCGTACCACATGAACTTTTCCTGTTGTGTTCTTGGGCCAGTCCAGGCGGCTTTGGCCAATGTGGCTGCGTTCTTGGTAATGGCCATGTCCTTCCCTGTATCGGAGCAGTTGAACGACGTCCCAACCACAGACAGCGGGTCAAACGCACAAGCACCATCGTCAGCGATGATGCCGTCGACGATACCATCGAGACCATCGCACTCCTCGACAGCAAGGGCGGTGATGGCGTCGAGCTCGCACGCGTATGGGTAGTAGTTCATGACCCCCATCAGCAACTGCGGCCAAAAGCTTGCCATGAAGAGCTGGTTCCAGTAGATTGCTGGGGCATTGGCCTGGATACCGTCGTAGGCATTTGGGTAACGCTGGGCAAGCATCAGGCCTTGTCTGCCACCTTGAGAGCAGCCGCTCCAGTACGAGTAGTCCGGGGGCTGGCCGTAGAAGCTTGCGATCAAGCTCTTGGAGATGATGGCCTGATGAAGTTAGTAACTTTACATCGGACGCCCCTTTGGATTGTACCTGGTCATTGAGAGAGACGGAGGCGAAGTTGTTCAGCGAATAGAGATCCGGGTTCCCGTCGCTAAGCAGAGCCCAACTGTCGGGTCCGTAATCAGCCTGCATCACCAGCCCGGCATCGGTCGTGGTAGTGGCATAGCCCTCTCCGACAGCTCCGTTCATGGCCGCGTAACTGGGGGGGTATCGCCCAGCAACCCATCCTCCACCACCAACAGCCTGGAAGCGGCCATTGTAGTTGCCAATGGGGAGCCATGTTTCCACGTGTATGGTATCGTTCTGGTCAGGATGCGTGTAGGTGACCGTCACATTGCAGAAGTCGAGGTTCTGCACGTTGACAGTTGGGTGGCCGTAATAGAGCAAGGAGTAAGCGGTTGCGTTGTACGACTCCACAAGGTTGGCTTCGAAGGCGAGGATCTGAGCCCCAAAGACAGTGGGAGTCGCGATGGCATCGGGGGAGCAAGAGAGCGCCATGATTGTCAGAAGGAGGGAACAGAGTTAGGGACGTCATGAGAAACTGGACTGCGAAATGCCCTCATATTTAAGGAAACTCGAATCTCACAGGATTTCTGCAGTCGTTTCAATATATGCACTCAAAGACATGGTCCCCAGCGCTGCGGCGACAGCACGGACATGAGTCCACAGCCAAGAACCCGGAATCCACATTTCTTCCCTGTTAGGTGAGACGGGTTTGCAAGTTACGAGTATTCATGAATTACAGTACTCGTATTTCCAGCGGGTGTCAATACGTGTGTAGAAATAGACTATCATTCCCTGAAAGCGACTATCTTCATTTAACCATCCAATCTAGGGCGATCGCATGATCACTTCTGTGCTCGAACATGTTTTCTTTCGAACTTAAAGTAGGCAGGGATGTTCTTCCTTCATGTACCACGGAGATTTGTGCATCATTGTTGTCATGGGAGCCAGGTTCCACAACGCTGGCATCCGAGGCTTACTTACTTGCCTATTAGCCATCACCAGATGTTGGGGGTACTCGGTTATGATACCAATGGACGGCTTGCGCGTCATCCCCGCAGATTATATTTAGCCCGCCGCTTTTCGACTAAAAGCATACGTGGACTTTCGATCTCGTATCATGTATTCTGTCTAAGGATTTCTAACATTGGGTGGATCGTATGGCATAATTCACTAAGAGTCTAGTTGCGAAAAGGAAAGCTTCATACAATAGCTAAACCTGATTTTCACATTCTAGATGCCCCCAATCACAACCACTTCGAACAGATCACGAGTTGGAAGTACAGCTTCTCCATCCCGTACTTCCAAGTGTATATCGCTAACAAGCGCATGTGCTGTGACGTTCCTACCCGATACCTTGATGATGCCTCCAGAAACAGGTAATGGCGGTCCGAAATTCTGCTTGCGAGCGCCCGACATGTTAATGAGATGCACGACCGTTTTTGACCCGTTAGCGTTGGCTGTCATCTCGACTTTGCAATACTATAAGCAAGGGGCTCCTTCGGATTCCCTTCCTCCTTGAAGATCTTTGCATAGAAGTCCCTGAAAACTCTCAGTCCGAGCTCATGATACCCGCGACCACCAGTGAACGGAATAACGACTCTCTTCCCACGGCCATACGTTCCGATACCGTAGCCACGCTCTTCCGTCTGAACGTTGCCATAAGCTAGTTCAGGAGGTGAGAAAGGTGCACTGGCGAGAAGTTCACACCCGCCTCCAGTGCCGGCCTTTCATTCAAACACTGTGATAGGCGCCATGTATAGGAATAATGGGCCCGGTATACACATGGGGACGTATGCCAGTCTGCAGTGGCGCAAAGTAAGATGAAAGTAGTGCCGCTCGGTTACTCTCTGCGGCGACCTGGCGTTCTGATGGCAGTGACTTGAGCTGCACGATGTTGTTGTCTCCAACACTGCTAGATCCTGCAGCGGTCAAGGCGCCGCCAGCAAACACTCATCTATCCAGTGATTCCGCGGCTTTCGTATCAAGCTTTTCGAGGTTATGTAGAACGACCACTTCATATCGCTACAGACTCCCATTCTCAGCCATCGCGACTGGGTGCTCCTGTGCAATAACATCGAACGGGATATGAAGCTCCTGCATGGCCGAGTAGAGTCCACCCAAACAAGAATCATTCAATTTCCTCCGCCAGCCGTTTTCAAGTCTATCTCTGGGCTTGTTCATTCTTGTCTGTCGACAAAATGGTCAAGATTACTCTTCTTTCTCTCACCCTCTTGGCTAGCCTTGTCGCATTTGGCAAAGCCAGAGACTGCACCGCCAAACTCAACTACTGTGGCAGTGTTCTCTTAGCCACCGGTAAAGATACCAGCTGTATTTAGAGTAGAATAGAAGCTGATTCCCACTTCCATCAAGGCAACTACTTCCCCACAATTGCCGTTGAGCTGATCCGTAGTCAAAAGTCGAACTGTATTGGGAAGAATCATGTCATCGACTCCATTTTCATCTGGACTGGAGGGGCTAATGGAGAGATCCGGTATAAGCAATTTTGTCAGAATGGGTGCAAAAATGGCGGTATTGGCAAGAGTGATCACTGTTGAGGCACGTCTATGATACTTATTACACAGCAAGAGAGCGATTTGAACCTCTTTTCTTGAGCATTCTAGCTTTAATTCTGATGCATTTTCTTATAATATCCACTCATGATTGTAAATGACTCTCCACGCCGCTCTCGATGGGTGCCTCTGTGGTTCTCCAAGAGAAGGCAATGTTGTGATGCCAAACCCAACACTGTGACTGATTCTACATCTCCGGGAACGAATATGCATATCAGTACTAGTGCATAAAATGCACTAGAGTATGACTGCGGATGAGTCTATCTTGAATAGTTACTCACTGTATCAGTTAATCTTACGTGAGCATGGTGAATGAACTGGAGGAATTGATGTATTTCATAGACGGGTCGAGTTTTTAGAAGTAGGTGTATTCAGACAGATGAATACACTCCTCCCCCAACACACACCATTTCATTGGTCAGTTCCCCGACCGGCGAAGACTCTCTCACACCCACCGGCAAGCTCACAGAGCCATCCAACGGCGTAAACCGCATGTTCAACACCGGGGACGGCTCAACTCTGACCACCAGCACTAGTAACTCGACCCTGTATTTAAAAGACTCGTGCCATCCCACTGCAACTAGGCATAGCTTGAGAGCCTGGACTAACGGAAGAAGACTACAGTACGTCACTGCAGGCGAATGATGTGGCACGTCTGATACAGACTAACAACTCGAATAAAGACAGGACTCACCTACCAGAATGAACCAACACAACGAACACGACACGAAATCGCAGGTCGCATATACAAGTTCTACAATGGCAGTTTTACTAGTGCCGACTTCCGGTACTAAACCTGGTGCGTCGGAGTCACGTTCATCCCATCCGTCATACATGATGGGCCGGTACCTGGATGACAAGACTTCTGTTCCTGTGACGGAGCGTTTGATATCAGACAATCTTCCTTGAGCTGTCGTAAGTGACGTTTCGATCTTGATTGCGGTAGTCCCTAACAAGCGCCAGCCTCCGCGAACGGAATTTGTCAACGACACGATGGAGCGATTGGGGTCAAGGGCAGAGTAAAGTGTCACACATCGGCATGAGTAACAGGTTTGTCGTTGTAACAGGGAGTATTAGATCCATAACAGTTAACATATGACCTCTTCTATTGCACCAGCTCGGTCTCTTTTGGGTCTACGTCACTCTGGATTCACCACTTCTAGAGAGAAAGCCTAGAGTATTGCATTTGTCAATCTAAAGGATATCGTGACATGCTACCCAAGTCAACAACAAAATAGTCAAACCGCGATGGTAGCCCGACTAGTCATGGCAGTCTCTATCAGAGACCCCCATTTCCTTCACTCTCATGCCCTTTGGGAGTGCGTTCCACTCAGTTCCCGTAAACAACCCCTGAGCGTCTGGGCCCAAGTCAAAGTTCTCATCCAGATTCCTCTTCAAACCCACTGCAGACTTCCAGCCCTTCTGGCTATCGTGAAGCCAGAGGCGGTGCATCATCAGGAAGATTGTATGCGGGGTTTCCGCCAACAAAAGTGGCCGCGAAATTGATTTGAAGACAGTCATCTCCAAACGCAAGCGGTGGACGAGTGAATGCCTTGGTGATCTCCTTGTTTCCTTCCGGTCTGCAGTAGCGAAGCGCGAATTAGCATTTGCGAAACGTCCTTTGCTCCCTGGCAGCTTTGACGCAACATGGGGGGTTCTTACCTGTAGGATCTCTCCCAGTACCAGTCATCTGCCAGTGCCTTCAAGACCTCAGGCTCCTTTTGAACAAGGTAGTTGTACACCGATGAGATCGAGGCGATGTACTGCTCACCGCCAGAGAGGGGGGTGCTCTGAATGAACATGGACAGAATATCGCTGACGTCGATGTCTGTGTGGAAGGTCATTGAGACCGCGAGCTCCAGTGGCTTCAGTTTGTCCCCCATAGGATTGGCAAAAGACCTGTTTTGAATGTGATATTCGCAGCGTCATTTAGAACGCATGTCTATGGGATGGCATCGGCATACTAACCAATGTTTCTCGCACGTTCGTCGGCCACGCAGCTGGTGATACCAGCATACGCTATGACTCTCTCCTGCTCCGTGTAGCGGCTTGTGTCAAGCCCCCGAATTCGATGGAATCCGCGCCCATTGTAGACGTGATCGGTGATGGCTCGAAGTCTTGATGCTAGTTCCTTGAGAAGTGGGAACGTCCCTGAACTTGCGTGTCCTCGTGCCAAACCAAGCCCTGAGTACGTGGTTAACCAAGTCCCTTGTATTGCTTTTGCGAGGTGATGCAAACCTTGAAAGTGCTTGACTGCGGCCTCTATTTCAGCGATGTCATTCGGTGAAAGCTTCTCATCAAACAGGGCCGGGCTGGTCTCCATGTCTGTACCGACCCAAGCCATCTCTGCGGAGATTGGCTTAGCTGGGAAACCGCGTGGAACTGAGGCTTCCATTTTTAGGTGACGCAAATTGATCGGGAAATGGTGAATCACCGAGGTTTTTGTTGCTGTGCGTGCACGAACTGTTGTAGACGATGAAGCAGGGGGCAGGTCGCCCTTTATACGCAATCCTAAGTCACTCCGGCTTCCTGTCATTCATATGTTATGGCAGTTCGTATTGGATCTAGTCTGTCCATTGGCTGGGACGCACGCTAAAAACGCCGGCCTCTGATCACAAAGTGCACAACATGAAGCTCAGGTGTGATTGCAACCCTCGTAGAGGTGAGACTGTTTGATTGGGCCACAATCATCTTCCTTTGCAAGCCTCGTTCATGTCCGACACGTGTTTGCACACGATGAGCGAATACAAAAGCCAGTAAGTAACACAAATGCTACGTAGGACCGGCGATCACCACAGAAGAGACGGGTTGAATGGGTTCTTATTCGCCATTCTACCGAGACGATGGTAGTTCTGTGGCCTGCGATAACTTCCCCGCTCTCCTTGGTGGCGTGTATTCTTATTCTGTTGAATAGCTTGCGTGGCCCTCAGATGCGTGTATTGTGTGTTATCTGCCCAAAGCCCCATTTCTCTTACACAAGAGAGCAGTGCTGCCCGAAATAGGGATTCTGCCTACAGTGACATTTATCCGCGTCTGGAGCTCGCTAACGGAGAGCCAGCAGCTTCCAATGTGGAAAGGTCCAACGAGTCCCCTATGCCTGCGTTTATGTGGTCCCAGTCGATCGCGTCGCAGTCGAAATCCTGCCAAGCAGTAGTGTCCACGATAGATGTGTGGTCCGGCTGGTCGCTCGACCCAGGATCAAACTCGGGCATCTCGGCCATGGTGGTAAGCAATCAGGGGCCACGGGGCGACCATGACCGCTGGTAGGATGAACAGTCGATGGTATATCGCTCTATTCCAGCGATGTCGAGGTTGTAAAGAAGAAAACAGAACAATACGTGTTCGGAAGTCGGGTCACGGAGAATGATGATGATGAGGCGGTAGCTCTCAACTCGAGACCTTGGTGCCCGGCCAGCAAGTTGCCCAGTCCGTTCTGGCCGATAACATACGTAGTTCGCGGTCGTCACCGTTTGTGCTCTTGGAGTTACCCCTAAAAGATGCTTCCACTCAGCTACAGCACCCTAGCTCAGTCAGCCCCTCGGGGGCACCGTATACCCCCAGTCATGGTTCTTCGTCCATGCCACCCACGAGAAATCGGATTGCCGACATCCGCACACCCATTGCCGACGGTCCAAGTAGCTCGTTCACCCCTCCAGTCCCTGGACGAGTTACTTCGATCTCTGAAGGCCGGGATGAACTCCACGCAACTACTTCGCTTGGCCAATTGTCTTCCATGGCGATGTATGACGCCGTGTGGAATGTTCAGTTTGTCCCCGCAGATGTCCTACTTGAGCAGTTCGGCCTGACACCCGATGGCATTCCTTAAATCCCTGCTGGAAATCTCTCCTTCGATGTCATTCCAAACGAGTTTCTGCCTCAAGCCCATGGCCAATTGAACAATTCGGAAGGCCACCAAAGTAACATCCCGGCTGTCATCGAAAAGGACACAGACTCCCAAGCGAATTCCAACGATATCCAGACGTCGAAACTCACTATGCACGCACATGACAGGCAGTTTGAACGGCAGCTTCTACCCAAACCACACTCTGGCCAGCATTCTTCATCTTTGCTCCGCCAAAGCCCACCTTCTCACTTCGGTGTCCGACCCTCACCAGTCGGCTTAGCAATGCTTCCGGCAAAGGGGAAACGTAAGCGAACTACGGAAGATCCCCATCAGAAGACCAAGAACGTCCGACGCAGCGGAGCCTGTGTGAGGTGCCGGCTTTATCATGAGCAAGTGAGTACTAGCTATACATTTGTTGCTTTAAAGCCTTGACCACTAAGCGAGCCATCTAGTGCGACGAAAACACTCCCTGTGCACGCTGCCTCTCGGTCGAAAATAGTGCAAAGACATTTCGACAGCCTTGCTACAGGGAGCCTCTGGATGCCATAATTCCTTTTAGGGCTGGAAATGCGAGGGCGGGCAAGGTAGGATCCGAGCTAATGAAGCCCCAATGGTGCGGAATAGATACCACTGTCAAGACCGTGTCTCTTTTCTATCCGTTCAAAGAACGGGGCGTTACGCAAGAATTCCATCTTTCCGTCCAATGCCGCAAGTTCTTACCGCGCGAAGGGGATGTCCTCGTCGAGCCATGGACTCTACATAATGGTGAACTTGTCCGATTAACCTCCACACCATATGCCTGCGTATGTATTCCCCGAGCCCTTCTCATGAATTGCTTTTGATGAATCTAGTACGACGCAAACACAGGTGCAGAAGCGGTAGGGCGCTACATTGAAGAGTGCAAGTCGGCGTTGTTAGATGAAGCAGCGAATAGCATCGACGACGATCTCGTCAAGATTGGCATCGTTGAAGCACAAAGATTCTCATTCAAGAACCCTGTATGACTTGATTCGTTATCACTATTCCACAGCAAAATCTGACAACATTTTCAGGCATCTGCCGTGTCTACGGCTATAACATTAGAGCCGCCAGTCACTTTTCGAACACACGGATGCACATCGGAGGCCCCAACGTCCTGGAGCTGACTTACTATGAGGACAGCCGTGTCAACAATGATAGCAGGCTGCCTATTCCGTCAGTTCTTGGTTACCAAATTGACTACATGGTAATTCAGTACATGCTGCAATAGATGAAGCTAGTTGCAAAACGGCTCAAGACGATCATCTTCAGGCCACGAGGCGGCCCTCATTGGTATGAAATATACCTCACTGCATTTGTGTTGCTCTGCAGTCTTGAATCAGTTCATTCTAGACAAGTCGAGACCCTTGCTCGATTTGCTGAAAAGGTAGGCTTCCGTTGACTTGTGTATTCCTTTTTGAGATCGTTAAGCTAAGCGAATTCAGAGCGATGACCTTCTACCTCAAGTCAAATCAACGGGAACGAAGATGATACAAGGATGGAGACATTCAGCAAAAGTGGTCGATTGGGGTGAGAAGCACAACGCGGAAATACAACACCAGCGCTTGGATGAGGACGCCCTCGCGTACCTCCGTCGTGTATCTACGATGATAAAAGACATAGGTAAGATGTGAAATGCAACGATAGACTAGATTCTAATATATGTGCAGAGGTTGAGTTGAAATTGGCAAGCGAACAGGATCTTGACAACTTCTCTGCGAAGCCTTTGGTTTGGATATCTCAATTATACGTGTTCAATGATCTATGAGCACTGATCTTGATGTTGTCGCTATTAAATTTGAATACATTTTTATTTTTCAACGTTCACCTTTGAACTTGGCAAAGCCCTAATGCTAGACATATCTTCGTAAATTGTCGATATTATCCACCTTGATATCTACCCGTCTGGATGATATTGACTAAAGCTAGAAAACTTATATAAATTATCCACCTTGAACGTCGTGTGGAATACCGTTTAGCTCCGACGCATTTGTACATGAGTAAAGAGTGAACTTGGCAGGTCATATAAAGTCATGCTCTTACAGGGAAACAGAGAAAGCCCTCATCATAGACAAAGCGCGAATAACCTCTCAATATATGTATTTTTCCATCGCTTCGCTTCTTCTCGGATAAATTGGCGAGGATAGTCATCATAACCAATCCTCAGTTGATTCCGATCAGCTGTCACATAATATAGGCTATCATAATACTACGCATTAGCGGAGTGTTCATTCCACTTTTGCCGTAGCCGTCAAATGCAACAGTTATGAGCCCGGCAGGCTCCTCTGACCAATTGATCACCTTTATCATCTATCTTTGACCCCTTCCTTCCTCAAAAGAAGGATCCCTTTTCGGCTCCCCTAGCAGCCCTCATTTTTGCCGTCTCAACGGTATCCTATTCATCCCTTCTAGGCTGCTATTACGGCAGCCCTTCCTTCTAAGCCTCTAAGGCTCCCTCTTTCTAGCTGTCTGACTAGCTAGCTGTCTGACCTCTCGTCTGACTAGCTGTCTGACCAGCTGTTATCCTAGCCACTTGACAGACTGTCAAGCTAGCTAGCCACCCTTCCTTTCTCTTCTAGACGGATTTTTCCGTCATCTCTTGAGATCTCTATCAGGTCAGATCAACAGCTTCCACTATAGCTATCTCTATACCCGATAGATCCAATAGATCTAGGAAGCTCTTCCCGGACCACCCTCCAGGATCCCGGTGACTAGAACAAATGGGTTAGCATCATCCGGAAGCATGCAACCGCTTCAGACGTCTGGGTCTATTTGGACCCTTCTAAGCCCTACAAGCCCGTCCTAGCAGCCCCTACGGAGCCCATAGCTAGTACGGTCAAGCCGGGAGTAATAGGGCTAGAGGCCCTTAATCCCGATCAATTCAGAAGACTTGAATTCCTTCACAATCAGTATAAGACCAAGCTTTAGGTCTATCGGGATAAGCAAAAGGCCCTGACATCCATCCAGCTTTACGTCACTAAGACTATCGGCAACTACTATAGCACCATTGAGTCTAAAAATGACCTCGCCAAGTAGCTATCCCTTCTGAAGGATAAGGTCGAACCGACAAGCTAGAATCTCGAAGACAGAACCTTAGAACGCTTCTAGAGCATTCTAAAGAGCCCAGATCGGACCAAATTGATAGAATGGGTTATCAGCTAGCAGAAGGTCCTAACAGAAGCTAAGAAGATCAGCCTTCCGGATGCCCAAGGCATCAGACCTACCCGATATTTCCTTCAAGCTATTAGTGCTATCAATCCGGCCTTTTCTAACTTCTGGCTGCAAATGATAGAAAATATGGCTCGCAGCGATGAAGAGGGATAGAAGGCTAAGATCCCTAACGGTATCGAGATCAGCAATATATTCGAAAAACAGACCCCAATGTCATCAAGGGCTAGCAAGGGTAGCTTTTCTAGCTTTCAAGGGACTCCCGAGACATCCGGTAGATCCGGACCTTCCGGACCTAGGTCCGCGAAATCAGGCCCCTCCAAGCCGCTCTGTATATATGGAAAACGGCATTTCTATACAGAATGCTTCTATCTGATCAGCTGGATCAGACCTTCCGGATGGAAGGCCAAGGAAGACATCAAGACTAAGGTCAATCGGCGGCTCGAGGAGCCCAGGATCAAGGAACAGGTTGACAGGGCTATCGAGAAAGCCCAGAGGAAGGAAGCTAGGCCTAACAACAAGGCAGAGGCCACTAAAGACAGAGAAATCAGAGGATCTGCATTTTCCGGCGCCGGCTTTTCCCTCTTCCGAGGTCAACAGCAACAACAGCCGGTCTCGCAGTCCGACCTGCAGACGGCTTCCAAGACGGCTCAGCAGCCCGGTCAGCGGCCGGGACAGCAGCCCAGCAAGCAGCCCGGTCAGAAACCCGGTCTGCAGCCCGGTCCGCGGCCGGGTCAATCATCATTTTCGACCTCCATAATCTACCCATTGAAGGATTCCTTTATCCTAGATTCTGGGTCAGACACACACATCTGCAACGATCTATCAAGGTTCCTAGGATATCAGGCCTCTAGGGAGATTGAAGTCATCTACGCAGGCGGCTTCCAGATGGAAATCCTAGGCTATGGCCGAATTCATCTTCAGATCAAGAACGGTCTATTCCAGCTGCTAAAGGTAGCTTACATTCCTGCCTTCTACACAAACGTTATCTCCCTCGATGCCCTAATTGCTAAGGGATACAATTGGAATCCGGCCACAGGGGCTATTTTTAAAGGAACAGACACCCTATTCCATACGATATAGCTGCATCATCAATGGGTTATTGAATTCAATGAGGTCAAGCAGACAGACCAGCCGGCATCAGCATTTTCGTCATCCAAGACCCCCAGGCCGTCTCAGACAGAGGAAGCCGAGCTCTAGCATCTTAGGCTAGGTCATCTGAACGCCGCAGCCCTAGAGCACCTTGTTGAGCAGGCAACAGGGACTAGCATCAAGGGACCTACTAAGATCAGCTGCAAAACCTGCTCCCTAGCCAAGGCAGTCAGGTTAGTCTCCCGCCGGAGCCCTCAGTCTAGGGCTCCAAGGCCGTTTTGGCGCATCTATATCGATATCTTCAGCCTATCCATTAGCTATAATAGCAGAAAGGTAGCTATCCTAATCAAGGACCAATTCACAGGGATCATCTTTATCTATCTATTAGTCGACCTAACACAAGAGGCTATTCTAGACGCCCTTAAGGACTTCGAAAATCACACTCAAAGGCAATATAACCTACCTATCTATATAATCCATAGGGACAACGATAGGGCCCTAAGGTCAGGTTATGAAGACTAGATTAGGGACCGAGGGATTAAAGACGAATAAACAGCTCCCTATACACCTGCTTAGAATAGCCCTACGGAACGATCTAGGGGGGTAATAAGGACTAAGGCCAGAGCAATGCAGCTAGGAGCCTCCCTTCTAGCCGACCTTTAGCCCGAGACTTGGAAAACAGCTATCTATTTGCATAATAGATCGCCCTAGCAATCCAGCAACTAGAAGACCCCTTTCGAACAGCTTCACAACTGGCTGGAAGCCCACGGACAAGATACCGAATACAGCGGAAAAACGCAGCCTAATCTAACGCATATTAAGGCCTATGGATGCAGAGCTTATCCGTTGACTAGGGAAGCTTTGCAGGGCACCCAAAAACGGTCTCTCAAGACAATATCCCACGCAGAAGTCGGCTACCTTATTAGATACGAATCCAGCAACATATATAGGATCTAGGTCCCTAGCCAGTCTGAGATCCGAAGAGTCAGAGATGTGACCTTCAATGAAAGCATTCTCTATGACCCAAAGGATCACCCTGATCCCCTTCGTCAGCTAGAGCCGCCGCAGCTGCTGCTTCCTAACCACATTGAATCCGACTCTAACACCGATTTGCTAGATGACGAAGACGTCAGGTCAACGATTGTGGTCTTGCAAGATGATCAGAGCCCTGAACAGAGCCCTAATCATAGCCCTGATCAAAGCTTCGAAGACCCTGATGTCCCTGACCTTGCCGAGGCCTCTAGCGTTGAGACCACTCAATCCAAGGACCAAGAGACCTCTAACTTCGACGAAGAAGGTCCCTACATAACCCCAAGGGCAACGAGCTCTCTATCTAGCAGAGCAGCTAGCCCGGCAGTCAGTCCGGCAGCTAGCCCGGCAGTCAGTCCGGCAGCTAGCCCAGCAGTCAGCAGAGACCCTAGCCCACAAAGGCCGGAAAGACGGCGCCGCCGGAGGCGGGAAGAGATATACGGACCTGCTTCCCGGAGCTCTCAACAGCAACAGGGCCACGAGCCGGCTAGCTTTTTCACAGCATTTTTCAACGGAAGAGAGGAAAAGATCCATAGACGGTCCCTTCCTCCAGAGCCTAGGACCTTCAGAGACCTTGAAAATCATCGATTTGGACCCCAATTCAAGGAAGCTACCAATAGGGAAATGAACAGCCTATGGGCCCAAGGGACCTTCAAAGCTATTACCAAAGATAAAGTCACAGGAAACCCTCTGCCTGTTACCTAGGTCTTCAAATATAAGCTAAATAAGCACGGCTTCCTCATCCGGTTCAAGGCATGGCTATGCGTTAGAGGGGATCTTCAGCCCTATAACGACAAGGAGACCTATGCAGCAACCCTAGCAGGGAAGTCATTCAGGGTCCTGATGGCCATCGCAGCTAAATTCGACCTTGAGGCCCAGCAGCTAGACGCAGTCAACGCCTTCACTAACAGCCAGCTTGACGAAGTCATCTATATCCGCTATCCTGACGGATTTCAAAGGGCAGGTTGGCTGCTATTGCTGCAGAAAGCCCTGTACGGGCTCCGCAGATCTCCCTTACTTTGGCAACGAGACCTCCTTCAGACCTTCGAGCAGCTAGGTCTTAGCCAGCTCAATAAAGATCCCTGCATCTACAACAACAGCTAGATCACAGTCTTCTTCTTCGTGGATAACATCGTCCTACTGCATCGGAAGAAGGATCAGCTAGCTGCTGACCGTCTGATCAGACAGCTGAAAACCCGGTACAGGATGCAGGATCTAGGGCACTTAAGCTGGTTCCTCGGCGTCAGGGTCCTAAGAGACAGGCCTGCTAGAAAGCTGTGGCTCTGTCAGGACTCTTTTATCGAGAACATCGCAGCTAAGTTCAAGGTCACCCTTACAGATCACTTCAAAGGAAACCCTCTGCCGATGAATAACTTGCTTCCAAGCCCTATCCAAGCCACAGCCTCCTAGGTCCATCTCTTCCAACAGAAGGTCGGATCGATCAACTATGCAGCCGTTATCACACGGCCAGACATCTCAAAGGCAGCTTCAAAGCTAGCAGAGCATTTGATCAATCTATCAGACCTCCACCAACGTGTAGCTGACCGTGTTATCAGCTATCTATATGCAACACGATTCCTAGCAATTCAATTCCAAGGGAAGGATTTCAGGGACCCCGGAGCCCCTAGGGATGACCTTCCTAAAGATCCAAACCTTCCTAGGGACCCTGACGTCTCTAGCAACCCTGACTTTCCTAGGACTTCGAAGACGGCTGTAATAGCTCAATGCGGCACCGACCTTCAAATAGCGTCTGATGCATCCTTTGCAGATGATCAGATAAGCCGGAAATCGTCCCAGGGATCGATCTTATCCCTCTTTGGCGGACCTATCAGCTGGAAAGCCGGGAAACAGGATACAGTCACAACGTCGTCAACAGAAGCCGAGCTCCTTGCCTTCACACACACAGCTAAGGAAGCCCTAGCAACCCAACGGCTCTTTGATCAGCTAGGCCTTCAGCTGGACCAGCCTCTGATCATTGAATGTGACAACCAACAGACTATCCGGCTTGTGACCCTCGAGACCCCTAGGATTAAGACTGCGCTTAGGCATGTTGACATCCACAGCTGCTAGGCTCGTCAAGGCTATCTCAATCAGCAATTCAGGGTTAAATACACCCCAATAGGTCAAATGCTAGCTAACGGTCTGACCAAAGCTCTGCCCGGCCAGAAATTTGAAGACTTCGTCAGACACATAGGCCTAATTGACGTTAGGGCAGTCATCGAATCTCAGATTGAGTCAGATATCGAAGACTAGCTCTTTCTATCCTTATCCCTATTTTCCCTCAATTTTTCAGACCTTTCTAACAGTATCCCTCTCAACAGGGCAAAATTCAGCTATTTCAGCTATCCATCCAACAGGGATTCTTTTCAGAATAACAGCTTGAATACCTTCAAGCTGGGGGGGTATGTCACATTTTGGGGTCATATCCTAGACAACGTGACTTTCCTTGCTTTCTCCTCTTATCTCAGCCCACATCGCCGGCCCTATGACCACGATCCCGGTCCCCGGGACCCACAGGGCCCCGGCCCCTGTGCGGCGGCGACGGACTGCCGCCTCCGGCAGCAGCCGTCTTCATCATGTATAAAAGACGGGCTCTAGGCCCGTCCCTTAGCTAGAAATCAAGAGCTTCTCACACACATATGATCATTTCCATCTACGGCAAAAGTGGAATGAACACTCCGCTAATGCATAGTATTATGATAGCCTATATTATGTGACATACCCCCCCAGATTAGCGAATATTGTGCGTGAGGTGATCTGAATCTTGTGGCGTCGAGAGACAGGCTGTACTGTGTGTGCGCTGCTCTGTGTGGCGC
>JAZAVJ010000381.1:0-32073 GCA_037954315.1 Neonectria punicea | reverse complement strand
CAAGAAAGCTCTTGACCGGGAGCGATGGGCCATGGGTACGAGAGCCCCATTGGGGCGGCGACAAACGCGGGCGTGATTGGCAAAGGCCGCAGGGGGCCACCAAGGGGATCGATGGGAAGGGATCAATGATATAATCCATGCAGGTTGCCGCCAACCGGGGAGAGGAAATCTCTTACCATCATGGCTGCAGTGAGACAGGGTGTGGAACAAAGCTGCGCAGCAGCAAGAAACAAAAGTCAAGGTACCACCACGTGGGGATCGAAGTATATGGTATACAAGCAGGAACAAGCAGCGTTAGGGTCGGTCGGGTTCAGCCCAAAGGCCACCGGGTGAGAGGTTCAGCGACGCCGGGGTGAGAGACTTGAGGGGGGGGAGGGTGGTGGTAGGCTAAGGTGCCACGAAAGCCATCACCGGGACGGGCGAAACTCAACCACCGTAGTGCGGCGAGTGGAGCGTCAGGTTGACCAAAACCAAGTTTCGGCGATGAGAAGAGCTAAGAAAGTCGGAGACGAGAAGGCGGATACAGTAAGAAGAGAGGCGAGGTCGGCTGGAGGGGTGTGGCCAGGCGCAAAGGGGATAAGTAGGCGAGACTAGCCAACGCTCCAAATTCAACGTGAGAGAGATGGAGGCGATGAGACAGTCGTGTCGCCGAGGGAACTTGGCGTGCGCCGTGCTGCTTGTGGCCGCTGCTTGGGGGCTTCGAGGACTGCCTGATGGGATGAGATGATGAGTAGGCTGAGCTTGACCGTTAGTGCTGGTGCCGCTGGCGAAGTCGAGGCCGGCTGTTGTGGTACTGGCGCTGGTGCTGGATGAGTGAGGGCTTTGGTGTGTCGAGCAAGCCGATATGCTTGCGGCCGCGATAGAGGTAGGGATGACGGCCGATGCGAGCTGCGGGCTGAGTGGGCTGGCGGCTGGCGGTGTGGTGGCCGTAGTGACTGGGCGTCAAGCGATTGAAGCGGCGGCTCGACGGGCTGCTGGGAAGGGTGAAGATGATCGAGTCTGTGAGAGAGAAGAGTGGACTCGGTGAGGAGGAGGACGACATTGCTCCGTGCTGAATTGTTTTTGACCGGTCTGAGGGGTACCATGGGAGCGACAGGGGCCTATCTGGTTGGCAGTGGTTGCAGTGCTGGGACGGATCACTTTGAATTATTACGGCCCAGTATGGATGTACCTCTCTGCTTGGGCTTCCCGATCATGTGGAGAGAGCGGCCAGGCCCAGACCAAAGAGAGGCAGGGATCGTAGACGCCGGGTCCGGCATCGAACGTCCGGAACTTGCTAGAAGAGTTGGATGTGGTTCGATGCGTGGCTTTGGATGCCGACTTGCCAAACCGCAGTGCCTCGTACATTCATCCTGAATCCTCTGCCAACTTGCGTTCCATTGCGATGGAAATGGGAGGGGGGGACGACGACCGTTGGTGCATGGAAACGTCCATGTGATTAACGTGGGAGTGTCCTCTATGGTGACACGAGCGGCCTGGGGTGGATAGGGTATCATTTTGCTTTTTGTCGTGCGTGGAATCATGAAATGGTCCGGGCACGGCAGGTCCCGTTGGGGCAGGCAATGGCTGACGAGGTATTCACTACCTGTGCTGGCTGCGATGCCTTTCATCGATTCCCGAGAATACGACACGATGCGCGACGCGTGAGAGTCGGCTGGACAGGGCTTGCGTGAGAGTCCGGCCGGGGCGGACTCGGTAGGGACTGGGCGTGAAGCATCAAATACGCCAGGTGCTCAACGCCTTGAACACGATGGCGGACTATCGTGGGGACAATGTGCGGGTGCGCAGCCGGGGCTGCTGACCGGCATTCTCACTCCTCAGACTACCCCGGACCCCAGGCGCGTTGGACTTGCGCCCGCCCACACGAGCCTTGGATTACCGTCCACCTCGCCCCATGAGTGGGCGCTGACCGGTCGCGAAAGCGCTGCTGTGGCCGGCTACCGGGTTGCGAGGGCTGCAATGCTTGCTCCCACCAATGCCATGTGACGGGAATTCTGTACGCCATCGTCACGCAAAAGCTGTGGTTGGTACGATGGAGAGGCAGAAGCGGGGACCGGTGAGGCCAGGAACCAATATCCCTCAAGCCCAGTCGAGCAATTGCTAGGCATCGGTCCGATCCTCGTTCGGCTTCGTACAGACAGACCTTTGTTTTTCTCGACTGTTTGTTTGTCAGCGGGAGGAGATACGGGGCAAGCCAGGTCAACCAACTGCCTATCTAGCCGTTGTCGTTGCTGGCAAGGCGTCATAGTTCGTTCTCGTCCGTTCTCGTGAGCTACTGAGCCAAGGATCGACACGGGACAAAGTCTTGGCTTCCTCCAGCAATAGGCGTATTCCGTGCATGTAATTAGCGGGCCAGCGACACGGCGACACGGCGCCCGGCATGGACTGACCTGCAGTATGTTGGTGACAACTGTCGTCTCTTTTCCTGCAGCTGCAGGCGAAAAGGAACTGCAAGCCGGGCAGCATCACATGGGCTGGGTAGGCAGGCAGGCAGTGTGTGATGTCGTTGAATGGTTTGGATGGACACGGGAGGTTAGTCGGGTACTTTTGGCTTGGGCAACATGACAACGTGATCTGAGCTGTTGTGCATTCCAACGGCAGGCGCGCAGGCGAGGGTTCCCCGTACCCGCCTATCTGGGTAGACTAATCAACGGCTGGGCGGGACCGCGGGAAGGTAGCAGCCACCGGGACTTCGATTGCCTAATTGGGCAGCCAAGAATAGCGGCACGGCTGCCTTATTACGGACTTGCCAGTGCATACCGTAGTCTAGATCGAACTCTAATGAATATGGAACTGAGGCTCTCAGACCACAAAAAAAGGCGTTACCCCAGGCTTGGTACCTTAGGCCAATCGATCCATCCCTCCGCCATCCACGATCCATCCGTGATCCATCCGCGATCCGTGATCCATTCCATTCCATCCACACGTCCACCCACCCATTCACCCACCCATCTGACTCGCCGCGGAGTGCAAACCGTCATGCGTCTTCCCACCGCCTTGGAGGCGAACCCAAAGCCGGCATCCGTTATGTATGTCAGAATCCCATCGCGTGGGGTCCAACCAACCGTGTATCGGATATCTTAGCTCCCGCCCCTTGTCCTCACCCCAGCTTGTACGACGCATAGTTTTCGAGATTCACATATTCGTACATCACATCACACAGTACAACAGCCCTGTTTGCCAATCCTCCGTCATTTGAGACAAGACACCGTGGTCCGGCGACAATGTCCTAGAATAGCCACTCGGAAGCTTCCCCGCTTAGCTAGATCCTTGGACAATGGGATGCCCACATTGCCCCAAATTACTCCGACTTCCCACCCTGCCGGAATCGTCAACTAATAGGAGGCCATATCTGAATCATCGCCATTGTGACGTTTTATCCCGAGTCTGATCGCCGACTTGTGCGGCCCCTTTCGTGTTATGCGCGGCCTAGGACAGGCCATGCGAGTCACTGCACCTGAAGTCTAGGTATCACCTCGACAATAATATACTGTACTTCTTCTGTCAATCTACGAAGGTAGGATGTCATAACGAGGTGCAAAGTGCATCAGACACTGAAAGCCATTCGGTACAAAGCACGCGGTCACCATTGTTCTTTACACATATACTCTTATCGGGGAGCCTAAGTGGCAAGTTGAACCTCCTCGTTCTACTATATATAATGCTGGCTCAGACCCTTCGAGGCCTAGACGCTTCCGTGTTGGTTGTTCAATCGCGACCTACCCAGCTCCCTCCCCCCATGCTTTTCCATTCGCTGTGAAATCAGGTTCACCGGTCTATATCACAAAGTCTCGTTTCATTCAACTCGAGGGCATTCGCGATTATTGCGACTGTCGGCTGTCCTGGTCCCGGATAGAATGTGTCTGACACGATCTTCTCTGGTCAAATGATCTATCCCGGCTCTCATGCAGTCATGACGTGTCCCAGAAAATGTGCTCGTGACGGGATGAAGGATTGCACTTTGCTCGACTTCAAGCAGGTTACCATGCAGTTGTCCAATCGCTCCTGAGGCAGAGGGCTGATCACCAGAAGGGTCTCACGAAGCGTCGTCTTTTGTTGCCTTTACCTTGCGCTCCATTACTACCTTGAGATGGCCACCCTCATTTACCCTTGCCATGCCATCCGTGGCTTGGGGAAAACTCATGTTATGGAATCAACCCCTGGGCCCCTTCGTCAGCCACCACGCGGCGTGAGAGAGCTTGCTTTTATCTCGAGCACTGGAGGGAAGTCCAGCTTAAGAGGTGCGCGCCGGATCCCGGACCTTGGCGATGCACAGCCCCGGCAACTGTTGCTCATCGACTACACGAACTTTGGGCAAGAAACGGATATTTTCATAAAAGACTCCCTCTCCAATCGGACAATTAGCAGCGGACCACAGCAGTGCCATTGGAACCAAGCAGCGTTACAGCCGGGATCGGGATAGACTGCTGACCATAAAGCGGTTTCCTTTTATTAGAACCTGGTCTGCTGGCCATGGGGACTCGGGGGGTACGGGCACGGGGCACGGAGTACGAATACCCTGGTTGGTACCCGGACGACTCGGAGGAAACGGACGCTTTGAAGGCGTGGGGGGGCGGGACGTTCCAGGTGCGCTAGCCCGCCCGTTTCATGGTTGCTTCGGGTTTGGCGTTCTACAAAGCTGAGAGTACGAAGGACTAATACCAAGCAGTAGCCCGCGAGAACGGATACTCGCCTGCGCGTTGGGGGCGGCGATTGGCTTGCCTTCCAGGTTTGTTGCGAAACCCGTTGGTTGATAGAGGGGATGGGTAAGTCACAGGTGGGACCTCGGATTGCCGTCTCCACGGATCTCACGCAATGTCTCAACCGAGTCGATCCAATCTCCAAATCAAACCAGAATCACGGCGGGACGGGTTCTGCGACGGGTGTCTGCTCTACCCCCCCATGGCCATGGCCTGACACGCAGCCCGAGTGTGATCAGTCACCTTTTCTCCTCGCTCGCCAGCCAAGCAAGATCCAATCATGTGATCAAGCGAGCAAGGGCAATTCGATCCCACCTCAGTACACTACAATGTGCAGGCCCGGTTCAAATGCAGAGCCGCCCCAACTTGCCTGTGTCATCCTCGCGGTCGCACGACAACTCCTCTTCTATCCCCAGCGTTAGCCCTATGCCACAGTCTGGTCTCTGCCTATTAGATCCGCCGGCTTCATATCCAAGACCGCTTCGCATTGGTCCCTTCGAGGTCGCGTTGGCCGAACCAGCCTCCAGCTCCGCGGCGCTACGGCTCCACGGCTCCAACCCAACCCCCCCCCCTTGCGCCTGATCCTCGCGGCTCGAGCTGTCGCCCTCTGCCAAGCCTGCCAGCTAGCAAACTATACATACTGCATGTAGTTTCTATCATATCATATCATGTACTGCAACGCTGCTTCGTGTTTCGGGGGCTAACCATCTGCTTCTCTGGCCTAGGTCGTCCCGCTGTGCACCCGTAGCTGCATCATGGAGTTGAGCCAGCAGTCCATCCACGATGTCATCCATCCTACAGCCGCCTTCTCCGAGACTCCGCCCGCCCCGGCCCTGGATGATCAGCATCGGAACCAGGCCCCTAGCTGGCAGGACTCGTTGCTGAACCCCAAGAACCGCATTGACAGTCTCGCGCCGCTTGAGCGTCCGCTCTGGCGTATTGACGGCTGCACCGGCTTTGGTAGCCAGTTCTACGCTGTGCCCCTCTTCGTCGAATCCATTTCGCCTATCCGGATGGATGTCTTCATCCCTGAGCCAGCCAAACTCTCAGAGGATTTTCGAAGGGTCCTCGATGTGGACGTTGCATTCCACACCACCAGCGGGTCCCGCATCGCCATTTTGGGCATCACCCGTCATCTTCTCCGGATCCTGCAGTATTGGTCGTCTCGTATGCACAACCCTGCAGAAATCTTCAACGACGTGCCGTTTGGGTCCAGGATCGTTCTTAACAACCTTCCCGTCAACATTGCCGACGCCCAGATATCGATTGCTCCGACTCACTACCTCGAACGCCAGCTCCTGTCTGTGGCGTCGCTTGAGCAGTACTGGCAGGGCGATGTGCAGTTGCCTCCGACTATCGACATCAGTGAGGTGACATACGTTTCGCAGCTGCATGACAGCGTTTGCCTGGTCAATATTCACGGCAAGACGTGGATTTTCAAGGCCCTCACCAGCTACACCAAGTATCTGTACCATGAGCTGAGGCAACTCCTGACCATCCAGCCGCACCCAAATATCGTCTCGCGGCCGGTTCACTTGGTGACGAAGAGATGCAGCTTTGGGAGCAAGGTCGCAGCTATTGGGTTCACTCTGGAGTACCATACGTATGGCAGCCTCCGTGACTTGATCCCATTCCTGAGGATACACGACAACGTTTCATTGGCCGACGAGACGAAGTGGTCACTTCAAGTCGCATCGGCACTGGTCCACCTGCGTGGAACTTCGGGCATTTTCTATCCGGATCTGAGACTCGACAACATTGTACTCTCATCGTCCCGCAATGCCATCATGGTCGACTTCGAACAGCGAGGCGTCTGGTGCGAGTTCGCGGCGCCCGAGGTCAACGCCTTGGAGTACGTGAGGCTGCTCGCCGTTGACGACGAGATTCCTATGGAGGTCAGCGAGAAATATGCAGAGATCCTGACGGAAATGCTGCCTGGTTGGGAAACTATGGGCGAGGGCGAGGGGTATACTTGGCCATCGAAGGGGTACAACGTGCCATGGGCATGCCTCACTCGAACTGAGGAGGAGGCCTGTGAAGTTTACATGCTGGGCAGGGTGCTTTGGTGCATCTTCGAGGGAAACAGTGCCCCCCAGCGAGCCGCTGTTTGGTTGTCGTATCGATGGGAGCCCTCCGTGGAGTTCCCGGGATACACCAGAACACCGCAGCGCATCCGCGACCTCATCGACCGCTGTACTCGAGGCAGGAAGCCTGGGATGAGCAGGCTAATCGTGAGGGAGGGGAACCAACTGGTGCTCCGTGAACATGAGAACCAGGGCCTTTCAACGGTAGAGAGGGTTCAGACGACAGCGCGAGATTGGTGGTCGGAGGAGATTGCAACGTCGGAGCAGTGGTTGAAGGAGAGGATGGATGGCATGAAGCGTGGGGACTGGAAGGAGAATTACTACGACCGACCGACTCTCAAGGAGGTTCTCGAGGAGCTGGAGGCGTTTCGGGATGAGGCTGGCCTTGTCATTTGAGCGGCCACTTGATAGGGGGGCAGTTGTTACAGACGCGGGACACAGATACGCCAACATAGCCCTAGGACGACGGACACGAATCGAGCATAAGTAGCAGTATCATAGCAAGAAATTTTTCATACGGTGGCACGAGCCCGGCTCTTGAAAGGAAATCTATATATCGGTAGTGGTATAATCTGGTTGTGAGGTATCTAAAAGAAAGCATTCGCCTTAAGCCGGAAGGATATCAAAGACATTCTGTACCATCCCGGTGTCAATCCACTACGCCAAACGTGAAGAAACCAGCTTCAACGATTCGGGCCGACGCCCTTATTTCATCCTCTTGGACTTGCGATCAGTGCCTTGGCCCTGGACGGACCGTTTCAGGCCAGATCCCCGGCCCGACGTCCTCAGCCTGTCGAGGAGGGCGCGGAACCGAGCCGCGTAGGCTGCGGGAGCGCCATGGACGCCGATCTGGTCGAGGATGGCCTCGAGATTGTTCAGGAACTGGCTCGCGGCCTCGGGGAGCAGGCTCAGCACGCCGATGACGAAGTCCTGATCGCGGTCGCCGACGAGGCTCAGGTACAGGTTGCGGGCGCGGCGGTCGACGCCCGGGTGGACGTCCCGGTTGCGGGCGACGACAGCGTCGAGGATGTGCACGAGGCTGCGGGCGGCGGAGATGGCCTCGGCGGGCTGGAGCGGGCGGTCGCGCGCGTACAGCTCGTGCTTGATCAGGCGGACGGCGCCGAGGATGTGGCCCGCGGCCCAGACGACGTCGCGGGGGGTCTCGCGGGAAGGGATCACGGAAGGGGGGTTGTCCCAGGCGGCGGCGTAGGCGTCGAGGTCGCGGAGGACGTGGTCGACACGCTGGGAGAGCTTGCGAAAGGGGTCGTTGATGGGGTCTGTGGCGCGGCAGAGGGAGCGGAAGTAGTGGAAGAACTGGTGGTTGTCGAGGAGCATGCGGAAGACGGTGCGGTCCAGGTCGTGGCGCTTGAAGACCTTCTTGCCGGAGGATGGCTGAGTGAAGATGTCCGGGCGGTAATCCTCCGGGGAGGCGCCGTGGACGGCCGAGAGCAGCTCGCGGGCTTCCTCGGCGCGGTACGGGTCCAGCTCGTTGTCGTACTCGGAGTCCGGGGTGACGACTTGGCAGTGGATTCCGTCGGCGAGCAGGTCGAGGTGGTGGCTGGCGATGTTCTGGAAAGGGTCTCCCATTTCGCTGGGGAAGCCGCGGTCAGTCATCTTCAGGGGCTTCGCAGCGTCCTGGTCGTAGACGGTCTGCTTGACGACCTGGTCGAGCAGCCAGAGGAGGTGCTCGCAGGGCTCGTCGCCATGGCCGCAGGAGCAGCTCAGCTGTGAGGCGCCGTCCTCGGAGGCGCGGATGCGGATGGATCGCGTGACGAGCTCCGTCATCTGGAAGGCGTAGGTGTCGTTGATGAGGCGGCACTTCTGGAGCGCGAGCCGGGGCGGCTCTCTGAAGGCATCGCGGACGGCGCTCTGGGTGGACTCCGGGAGGTGGTCGATGATGTACGCCAGCTTGGTGGGAGACCTGACGACGGCGGGAGACTCGTCTTCGAAGTCGGAGCTGTCTGAGTCCGACTCCAGCTCCGACTCGGAGCTCGACTCGGATGACATCTCGTGCTCGAGATACTGGCTCGATCCCGCGTGATGACTACTCTCGACGCGGCCCTCAGTCCGAGTCCTTGACCGGGTCTCTGGAGGCATGCTTTCGAGGGTCAACTTGCTGAACCGGGACACGGGCAGAGACATGAAGGAAGAAGACTGTAGAAGGCCAGGAGATGAAGCTGAGCGGGATGGATGATTCTGAACCGGGCGGACTCGCCTAGGGCTTTATAGAGGGACCATGGCATGGGGGTATGGATCGCAGGTAGGCAGGTAGTTAGGTATCAATGTATAGAAGTATAGAGGTATAGAAGCAGAGACGGAGGTAGAGAAATGGGACGGCCGCGGGACCGCAAATGCGGCCCATGATGGTTGTTGGTGAAGGTGAAGGGGGGGGGGGGGCATGAGGTCAGAGCTAGAGACGGAGGAGCATCATACGCCGGACAATTGGCCATGCCCGGGGACATGGGGGGCATGGATGACGGGCACCGGCTCTTGAGGCCCGGCTTTGCAATCAGAGACCGCAACGGCTGCGGAATGATGATAGAATGGCAAGTTTGACGAGGCTTCTAGCTTGTGGCTGTGTGGAAGGGGAAGGCCAGCCAGGCCCTTTTTGGGTGGTGCATGGGGGCGGGCGCGCCCGATGTAGCGGCGTTGCAGATCGGTTTATACTGTCTATAGAGGTCCTGAACTGAAATAAATGGTGATAAAAAAAGGACAGCATCTCAGTGAGCTGAACTGAGCCATGTGCTACTATTGTCAGAGTCATCACCGGGAATGGAAGCCGTCAGGTCGATTGTCTGGGTATAGTAATGCCCATCTCAGACAGTGACATGCTGTGCTCGCGGGTTAGAGTGTGCGGGTGTGTAAGGCTGACTGCCACACCCAAAGACCGATAGTCCAGAGCACGTCGCCCTTCGTTCGGGTCTCAACTGAAGACACTGGGGCAGTACCTCCCTATGCTGCGGCCACAGCCGGCGACCCAGCTCACGGTTCACGATCCATACTTTTTCCCCCCTAGTCTTGCAGTCAGTTGAGTGAGCAAAACGGCGACGCTTCTCAGTGAACCAAGCAACAAGAAAGAAAAAACCCACTACCACCCAGTTGGTTCACAGCGCCTCAGGTAGCGGCTCAGCCACAACCCGCAGCATCGCCCACCCACCTTCAGCGCCTGGATGACCACTCACGAGCCGCCGAGGGTGGCCGCGTCTAATGCGACCGTCTTGGGGGCTGGGGCTGCCCATTCTTGGGGAAACACTCCACAGACAGAACATAGGTAGTTAGTTGAGAGACGGACAAAGATAGAGGGAGCAAATAAACATGCGGCCTACTTTCGCGGCCCGGCGAGGCATTCTCGCCGCACCGAAATAAATAAAAAAAGGTCGGAAAGCTGCCGCGCAGAGGCAGACTCCCGTCGGGCGCCCGGGTGCCCCATGTTCCAACTGGCTTCCTTTGGCTCTTCTCCCACGCCACGATGGACGGCGACCTGCCAGCAAAACGACCGCCGTGGGTACAGGCGCGGCAGTTGTCTGCTTGTTTGCTCTCACCTGTCGTGGCTTGGGGAATGCCGTCTTCCTGCTCCGCTCTCCTCCGCATGTCGAGCAAATCAAGTGACCGATCCTCTCCCTCTCTTTCTTCCAAACCGTGCCGCCCTGCTCTTCTTTCCTTCAAGGCACTACCGTAGTCTCAATTGGAAAGCAAAGTAGTATCGAGGCTGTGTTGGCGAAACAGGCATCTTCCCGAGCTCCCAAGCGGTCAGCTTCAAACACTAATCCAATAGCGACTCTCAAACCTACCTTCCTCATAGGCAACTGCCTACACATACCAAACAATTCTGTAAACTTGTGTTAACTTGCCCATATTGTCCGAGGATTCATGGCTCGATTGGTGGTTCCACACACACATTCCATTCTCTCTCAATGGCGGAGCAACCCAACGACCCAGACTGTCGGGACTCCGTACATATGCAACCCGGCAACTCCGGGGCAACCCATCCTACACATGCCATGAGCGTCCCTCTTTCGCTTCAGCCGTGAAGTCATTATCACGGCTGCCTGAAATTGCTATCCCTGCCTGGATGGTTCGGTCTGCCCCTTATGGCTTTGGGCAGCATGTCATGTTGTCTGCATGTTGCTAGAGCGGCCTCCAGAACCTGGCTTCAACCTAAGATTGGATGGTTTTTTTTTTAGCCAGCTCGTTTCTGCCTGCGACTACACATGGGACAATCCAAAGAGTGAGGCTAGCATAGAAAATGCATGGGTTGAAGAATCGAAGGATTGGTTACCGTAGACTCGTTAGTTGACTGAGTAGTAGTGCCTCGGTCATCACCGTAGGAGTCATGAGAAGGAAGACTGCAATAGGATGCCACCCGTCATCACCGAAAAGGAAGCGACCGTTTTCATAGTGTTGCAAGTAGATAAACTCCACTGGAAAAACAAGACTCACAGGAACGCATCACATAACTACAACAGCCACTTGATGCATGCCTACAATCATGGGGACCATGACTCACCTCACGGTCAAGTATTCGATCAGAACTCATCAAGACAGGGATATGACAAGAGCATCAAAAATATATTGAGCGGTTCGACTCCTTGTTTGCGTTTGCGTCCACCATGAGAGGTGGGATTTGAGTTACATAAAAGGAAATGAAAACAGATATGAAAATAACACAAAGACGAGGCTTTACGTCACAAATCTGTACGGCCTGGGAACCATCAAGCAGATTGCAACGATAAAAAGAGATGAGAGTTCAGTCTTGTGGTAAAAGCTTCGAAGCGAAAAAAAGCTATCCACAGTCAAAAGACGTTATCAGGCCTATTATCCCCAGGCCAGGTCCCAAAAGCAGTTGTCGTGACTGGTCGTATCGTCACTTGCTGAATTGAATCAACTTTAAATTTCCCAGTGCACCATTCCCAGAGCCATTCAAGGAGCGAGGCGTGTGTGTCAGGTGAACCCGAACCAAAACCCAAAGATAACACGTGCGATTCCCAGCACGGTGGAGTCCCCAACAGTTACAATACAGGATACATCATGCGCATGTCTGGAGCGCGGGACGCAATCCATCGACGAATCGGACGGCTCGATTGATGGCATGCCCCTTGGTGGTTGAGTTGGTCGGCACCCTGCCGTTTCGGAGGATCGTCTTCGGATCAGGCGAGGGAGATTTGGGAGAAGACGAAGACCGGCCTGCAGATGAAGAATGTGACTTCCTGGGCAGGCTACCTGCAGACCGGTCGGATTGTCAATCGATACCGTGCTGTCTCTTGAGCTGAGCTAAAGATTCACGGCGAGCCTCAAGGTCCTCTTTTGACTTGGCCATCTTGTCGGGCTGGTGGTATAGAACTGCAGTAGTTTGTTAGCCATGATTCAGGCCGGACGAAGGCCTGCGCGTTGTGCGAGGAGTGACGCACCGACGAGGTAACGGTTCTGAAAGTTGAAACCGTTGAGCTTGTCGCAAGCTTGCTTGGCATCCATTACGTCTTCATAGACAACGAAGGCCGTGCCTTTGGTGTTATTCGCAATGCCCTGACGGACTTGACTGTAGACATTGTCAATGTATTGTCGGGGACCAGACCGACTCGACGAGGCTGTCGTCGTCGGGGCGTTGGATGGAGCCATACCGAATTGGGCCGAATTTTCCAAATAGGTCGAACAACTCCTCTGGAGTGACGTTGTAGCTAAATCAACAACGGTCAGTCGACGATGGCGAATTCGATATCGTTCGGGGCATACCTCAAGTTCTTGACGAACAGAGCTCTACAGAGAGAGGTCAGCGACATTCCGATAATGGGACCTGGGGATCCGGGGTCTTGGGGGACGTTGTTTGGATGGAGATGGGCGAATGGAGCATGGGGCCTTCATGCTGGCGGATAACGCGCGCGCGGTCGCAAGACGACTGACTTACCGATTGACTTCTGGGGCTAATTTGCCGCCGCGACTACTCATCTCTTGGATGATGCTGATGACGATGATCGGGATTTGGTAGGGAAGGGGAGGAGGGCGCTCGAGGGATGGCGAAGGATGGGATGAGTGCGGGAGCGGAGGCGACAAGGCGAAGACTGGGCGAAGGAACGAGTCGGGGCGATCGATACTTCCACGTGACCTTGTGGACTGGGGATGTGGTCCGACGAGGCGCCAGGATGAGATGAGAGAAGAGGATGGATGCGGCTAGCTGGAAATGGGGCGTTGGCGTGATTGGAAGAAGGTGGAAAAAGCGGCTCTGGGAGGGTGGTCGGTGTCACCGTGGGTGCCTGGATGCCTTAGGTTCGCGTGTAGATGATGTAGCGCGCTCGGGTAGAAAGATAAGGCCGGGCGACGAGAATGGGATGGGCGAGGCGAGAAAAGAATTGATGGACTTGAGGTTGATTATTGCAGACAACTGACTGCACTTTTGTTTGCCCTGCCTGCCCTGATTGCCTGGTCTATAAGGTTTTCGCTCACACTGTACGAAGTAGGGGTTTGCGCATCACGCGACCAGATCATGTGCACCAGGTGTTTCCCAGCAACTGCACCTGGAGGCTGGAAGGCAGCTGTATCCGTACAGTGCAGGCACTGGCAGTGGTCACTCACTGGCCACCGCCCGTCCAAGAAACGAAGGGTCCATCCAACAACGCATCACATCAATCAGTAAGTACACGGCAGAGAACGAGGTACACGAGTGAGGTACACGGTGAGCAACAGCAGCTACTGACTGCACTGCCTGCTTGGTCATGACTGGCTGAAGCCCCATCTAACGGGACTTTGATTGTCGAACTTCGAGCCCCTCGCAGCTGAGCTTGCAGGACACGTGTGTGTGTGTGGCCACAGTCCACTGGCAGTCCACAGTCCATCTCCGGGGCCATCCCGACCGAGTTTGGCGACGACGTAATTCGTACGTGCTTCGTGCGGTGGTTTGCTAGCGTTGTCATCGCTTTCCACGCACCGTGTTCATTCTCCTCGAATAGTTAGTAGTGGCAACAGTTAAGTGTTGTGAATGCTAGTTACAAGCTACTTCAGCCATTGGGTTGATCGAAGTTATATCTGCAGAGTCTTTCTTTATTCGTCACTTTGTGCTGCGAATTGTTTGGTTGCTGTGGCTGGGGCCAACCACTCCATCCCTCCCTCATATTGAGTTCACCAATACGCAGTGTCAAACATACCGCAAAATCACTGCCAGCCGCCGAAAACGCCGAAAACGTTCTCCCGTAATCCTCCAACCCTCCTACAACACAAGCCCATTCCCATGTCCCAATGCCCTAACTCGTTTGTCCCGTTGCCTAGTCTAGTCCCCGAGACCAAGACATCTCACCCTCTTTTGTTCGCTTTCACTTTACCTGACCTGTTCCACCAAACCGGCAGCAACTTGCTTGTACTCAAGCCTGTTCACGAGCCGCTGTTCTCGCTGCGATGCCGCCTCATTGATTCCCACTCGTCGGCAACAGTCTCACACAGCACCGCCAAGCAGTCAAGATGACCGATTGCAGCGGCCCTCGCTTCGGCCATGATGTCCTCTACGTGTTCGATGTAAAACAAGATTCCCGAGACTTCCTCGCCGACGTCATCGAGTCTCTCGGCGCACCCACGGAAACCGAACGGCTTCTCCGACAGAGCTTAATGGCCGGCGCCGAGGACTGGCAGAACCTTATCCACTGCGCCGAGTCAATCCGGTGGCTCCGGGGCAACGACGAGCAAAGTCTAGACGGGCAAGATGTCCTTGCTTACGTGTGGGAGATGTTAAATGGCGCCGATGCGTCCTCTTCTGCCACAGGACCTTGGGAGCGGACGGATCGTCTCATTACTCAAGCAAAGGCCCTGGAGCGAGATCCAGAGATTCGGCCACCGTTATTGTCAACTCCAGTCGAAAATAGTACCGGGGATGATTTGGCCGTCTCGTCCCAGCCGCGTCCGAAGTCGAAGGGGCGTGTAACAGCGTCTCACTACTGGCTGGATCAACCTCAAGAACAACACCCGAGAGAAAGCCGCAAGTGGGACGGCGGGACTCAGTCGCATTCAGCACGGTTTTTATCTTCCGTCCCTTTTGCGTCCCAGACATGCAGTCGTGGCAGGTTCTCAGTATTGCCCGAGCGAGCGAGTGCCACTCCTCTTGATGCGCAGCATGGCCAAAACTGCAGCCAAAGTGCTTTCACACAAATGCGCGTTCTTCCTGATGTAGCTGATGTTGTCGTCAAGCGGGTGAGCACAGTCTCTCCCTACTTCTCATCAACGTCAACTGCACAGAGTAAGAAATCACCGGCCAAGCAAAAGGCACCTCCAGGCACTGTCGCCACTGTCCCTTTCGCTCCCCTCACATCATCAAGATTTGGCATTATTCAGGAGGAGTTTGCCCACGATCCGTTTTGGTTGCTAATCGCGGTCACGTTCCTCATCAAAACGAATGGAAAGCTGGCCATACCTACGTTCTGCAAGGTCAAGGAGCGCTTTCCATCGCCTGAACACGTGGCCGATCCTGCCAACGCGGAAGAGCTCGTTGGCATGATCCGTCATCTTGGGCTTTCCGTGGTTCGCGTTGCGTTCATGCAAAAGTACGCGCGAGGTTTATTGGATGACCCACCGAAGGCCGGTGTGAGATACAAGGTAAAAAATTATGACTATCGAGACGTTGATCCTCTGTCAAGAGGACCAGACAGCAACGAGCCGAGCCCATTACTCCCAGAGACAGATACGGAGGACCGAGAGGCGTGGGAGATTGGGCATCTCACCAAAGGCAAATATGCAATCGACAGTTGGCGCATCTTCTGCCGCGACCAGCTGCTGGGTCGGGCAGAGGACTGGAACGGCAAAGGTCGGGAGCCTGAGTTCCAGCCCGAATGGATGAGGGTGATGCCCACGGACAAGGAGCTTCGAGCATACCTGCGCTGGATGTGGATGCGTGAGGGCTGGGAGTGGTCACCATTCACGGCAGAACGCACCGTGCTACGGGAAGAGATGCTGAGGGCTGTCAATGAAGGAAGGGTTGAGTATGATGAGACGGGCGGATTGAGGATTATAGAGGCAAGTGGTGAGGAAAGTGTAGGATGAGCAGAAGACGCCGTGTCCAGGATGACAATCCGGCATCTACCTGTCGACCGCCGACCCCTAAAGGGTTATCTTAACATATATCGGCATACAAACCGAAAATCCCTGTATTGTAGCAAGGATACATCAAGGTGACCAGTGCGTCCTTGACTAACCAGGTATTCAGAAAACACAAAAGAAAATGCCCTCCTATCGAGGTGCCGGCTACCTCGGCGGGTAGGCAATTACAACGTAATGAAGTTTCGGACCACCTCAGCCCTGTTGACCTCGTATTCCGGCTCACTGGAACGGCGCAATCTTCACATTAATGTAATTAACCAGCGATTCCCTACCACGATGCTCCGTACGAGGCCACTCCTCACGTGTCTCTTCTCACGTATCTCAAAGGTTCATAAGACCAAGTGACAAGTATCGAAGTGTCCTGTTTCTTAAGCACCTACCTATCTTGAGTTATTTACAACCACAGCAGCACGTATATTTGGGAAGCTCGAGTTACTATCCCTGCCACAAGAAGTGGAGAAGCGGACATGGGCGTCGAGAAACCGAGTCTGTCTGTGTTCGTGCTTTGTAGTCTAATTACCAGCTGCAACCAAAAGCGAGTTCAGCAAGGAAAGAGAAGATGGAATGCATCGTCTGTATCCAGGCAGGCAATCAGCCAGGCCCGGTCCAACGATTGGCCCAACCAACACGCACCGGCGGCGTTCTGTCCAGGCCTTGTCCGGACTCCCGTC
Organism: Neonectria punicea; assembly: GCA_037954315.1. NCBI lineage: Eukaryota > Fungi > Ascomycota > Sordariomycetes > Hypocreales > Nectriaceae > Neonectria > Neonectria punicea. The sequence goes on along the minus strand of JAZAVJ010000381.1, from coordinate 15,546 downwards.
ACCCGTCCTCCGTATCCGTCACCCGTCGAGCGGCAAATGCAGACTAGACTAGACTGGCAGATATTCTAATCCGGGAAGGGGGGGAGGAAAGATTAGAAAGAAAGCTCCCGCAAAGTGACGCTGTGATCGCGGCATACACGCCACCCAGATCGCGCCCGGCAGCAAAAAGCTTCTGGTGTCTTGGCCCGCCGACAACCCCTGCAGGTACCCCGGGTCAACCAGGTACCTCTACGTCCGCGGACCCTTGGCGCTGTGTCGCAGGTCCCGACGGGTGCGCCGGTACTGGATTTCTTTTCAGGGCGGCGCAAAAAGTGGGCACTCGCCGTGCATTCATCACGGGATCTCGAAAGGACACCGTTGTAGGATTCCTCCCGTTCTGAGGTCATCATCTCCAATTGAAACCCGCAAAGGACAGCTTACCTCGACCCCTCCATTCTTCATTCTCCCTTGAATCCCCTTCCTCTCTTTTGTCGTCCGTCTTTGTATTCCTCGTCCCAGTTTCACGTCCCGCGGCGCCACACTTTCCAGCTCCGGACCCAGCTCCTAGGATCCTTGCTAGCTGTTTAGAAGCTTGCTTGCTCGGACTCGTCTTCTTCCGTCGCCCCCATTCAGTCGCCCTCCTTGAATAGCATCTTCTCCTCTCGTCCTCCTTCTCTCCCTCCCTTGCCCTCTTCGCCCTCTCACTCCTTCACTTCCGCCCTCTTATAACCGCAGTCGCAGCAGCTTTCGGTCGTCAGCAGGTCTGCACGCAATCCACACGAGCCTCGAGCCATGTCGCAGCGCATCCCGTCCTATGGCCTCGGCGGCCCCGCCAACTACGGAGGTGGTGTCCCCAACGAATTGCAGAGCGGCAGCGTCCTCGACCAAGTCCGACCGTTTACCAGCAAGATCGAGGACGCCCTGGACAACCTGAGCGAGCCCTTGAAGCCGTGAGTCGAGCCACGCGAGTCCCCCAACATTGGCCGAGCCACCCGTGGGCTAACCTTGATGGCGCTGAACAGTTATCTCCCTGTCATTGGACGATTCCTCATTGTCGTCACATTCATTGAGGATGCGATCCGCATCATCACTCAATGGGGCGACCAGCTCCTGTACCTGCGCGACTACAGACACAGTAAGATGCGATCTGCTCGAAAAAAAAGAACGAAGAAGGGAAGGGTGTCGTTTCTAACACGCAATAGTCCCATCCGGAATCACCCACGTCTTCTTGATTGTCAACGTTCTCGCCATGTTCTCCTGTTCCGGTCTCGTCATCATCCGAAAGCACTCCGACTACGCCGTGGCCGGCCTCATGGCCGTCGTCGTCACCCAGGCGCTCGGATACGGCCTCATCTTCGATCTCAACTTCTTCTTCCGAAACCTGTCCGTTCTTGGTGGCCTGGTCATGGTCCTCTCCGATTCGTGGGTGCGCAAGACCAAGGCATTCGCCGGCCTCCCCCAGATTGACGAGAAGGATCGCAAGATGTACTTCCAGCTGGCTGGCCGCGTTTTGCTCATCTTCCTCTTCATCGGCTTCGTCTTCAGCGGCGAGTGGTCGATCTGGCGCGTCCTCGTCTCCATTCTGGGCGGCGTTGCTTGCATCATGGTGGTTGTTGGGTTCAAGGCCAAGTACAGCGCTACTCTCCTGGTGGTCATCCTTAGCGTCTTCAACCTGTTTGTGAACAACTTCTGGACGGTAAGTGGGAATCGACGGGAAGAGTACGAGAGTTCACGGCTAACTGGGCTTATAGCTTCACGAGCACCACCCCCACAAGGACTTTGCCAAGTACGACTTCTTCCAGATTCTGTCAATTGTCGGTGGACTCCTCCTGCTGGTCAACAGCGGCCCTGGGCAGTTCAGTCTCGACGAGAAGAAGAAGGTGTACTAGGTCCGTCGAGACGCGCAGAGCCAACAATATCACAACAAATTGGGCGCCGAGGTGTCCGGCGTTGGCAAGGCAATTTCTATTTATCTTGGGAAGGTCATGAAAAAGATGCCTAGGTAGCCGCCGTCGACGAGATTCAGGAAAGGCGGAGGAGCACCATGTTTTCTCTCATGTGGGTGGTCATAGAAAATCGATGTTTGGTAGCAAGCAAGACGAGAGAAAAATGAAGTATTTATGGCGACTTGCGGGTGTGTCTCGAGAAGGCAATGCCTTTGCGTCAGGACAGGCTAAGGGCTCACTAGTCCGAGCCTTTCATCTGAAGATGTCGAGGGTGAGGTGAAAGAGATGGATATGAATATAGCATCACGTGACGGCAATGGCTCAACAACTTGTCCAAAGAACGAGGCGGGATTTCCTACTGAGCCGAGTAAGCATAAGCGTAATTGACTAATGTCTATTCGTATCCCGGTGGCCAATTAACCTACTCTCTAGTTGCACGATAGGCGAGCCTGGAACTTGGCCGGGTCTTTGACTAACTTGGTAGGTGTTAGACGGATCAACAACCCACACACTTAAAACACTGTCGCCGGCGACTATTTCCCCCCACCTACACAGACTTACACTCAACATTTACACGAGCGTCACATTTAGCAAGACGGGATCTTTTTTTCGTTCATTTTTATTACTATATTTCCCACGTTCTGCATTGTTGCATTAATCATACTACTACTTTCTCTACCCAGTGGTACGAGAGACGGAGACAGTAGCATCACACCACCCCGTCTACATCCCACCATCATCATGAGCGGCGTGGGCGAGCTCATCGGCACGACGCTAGCGGTGGTGGGCGTCATGGGCCAGCTCTTCGACGGCTGCCTCAAGGCGTACGGCTTCTTCACGACGGCGGCCAACCTGGACGTCGACAGTCAGCGGCTGTTCTGCAAGGTGCGCATCGAGGAGATGCGCCTGGTGGTCTGGGGCCGCGACTGGGGCGTCGCCGAGGGCAAGCTCGAGGCCCATCTCGACAGCACGCGGAACCCGCAGCTGCGCGAGCTGGCCATGGAGATTCTGCAGGAGCTGCATGCCACCGTCACCGACTTTCGCAAGCTGCGGGATCGGTATGGGTTGCTGGATCAGGGCGGTGGTGGTGGTGGTAGTGGAGGGGGGAACCTCGACGTCAAGACTAAAAAGACCAAGGGTGGCAAGACATCTCCTCCGTCGCCGTCACCATCGCCGTCACCATCACCGTCGTGCAATGGAGAAAAGGGCAATGCCCTCTCCAAGACCTCCACTGCCAGCAGCGACAGGAGCTTCAAGAAGGAACTTGGTCTCCGGGCTAGGTGGGTGATCTCAGGCAAGTCAGCATCATCAACACCACCACTAACAACATCGTCAACAACAACCACATCCCTTCCTATAACACCTAACTCCCTCCAACTAATTCCCGTTTCCCACTCTCAGACAAGGACAAGTTCACAACCTTACTCAAGGACCTAAGAGGTAATCCCCTCCCCTCCCATATCAAAAACCACCCCCCAAGCTGAGACTCGGGCCACCGCTTTCCCACCCCCTCTAAAGACTTCAACGACGGCCTCGAACGCCTCTTCCCGCCGTCCCACCTCCCATCCTTCCAACGCGCCTGGACGCACCAGCTCCTCGAGTCGGCGCAGCGCGACCTCGCCCAGCTCGAGCTCTTGGAAAAGGCCGCCACGGGCGTCTACCCGCAGCTCACGGCGTCGGCCACGCTCAAGCGGCTGCGCATCAACCTCGACGCCAAACCCCAGGCCTCGTTCAAGCCCACCTTCGCCCTCAAGGTGCCCCGGTCCGTCCTCCACGTCCCCGAGGACGCCGACCGCCGCCGCTGCCAGGCCCGTCACGACTCTGCCGGCGACGTCATCGTCGAGTGGGTTGACTACGACCGCGAGGCCATCGAGGAGCGCGTCGCCCACGTCCGCCGCCTCGACGACCTCGCCCGCATGATGCACTCGGCCTCCGAGTGCCACCCGGACCTGCACAGCATCGATTGCGTCGGCTACACCGAGGACGCGCCCAACAGCCGCTACGGCCTCGTCTACAAGGCCCCCGAGCCGTCCTTTTCCACCCTGCACCACCTCATCTTCTCGCCCGACCTCAAGACACCCGACCTCAACGACCGCGTCCGCCTCGCCCACACCCTCGCCGTCGCCCTGTGGTCCCTCCACTCGCTCGACTGGCTGCACAAGTCGCTCTGCTGCGCAAACATCCTCTTCTTCCCCTCCGCCGACTCCAAGTCCGCCCACTCGCCCACCGCCACCGCCGCCCTGGTCCCGGACATCGCCGCCCCGTTCCTCACCGGCTTCGACGCCTCCCGCCCGGACCTCGACACCGCCCTCTCCGTCGTCTCCCGCAACCCCTCTATCGCTACCCTGCACCGCCACCCGGCCTCCCTCCGCGGCATGCCGCACTGCAAGCCCTTTGACATCTACAGTCTGGGTCTCGTCCTCCTCGAGATCGGCCTTTGGAAGGTCATGCAGGCCTACCACAAGCCTCACTACTCCGCCGAACGCTGGCGCGACAAGGTCGTCCTCTCCGTTCTCGTCCCCGGCCTGAACAGCAAAGTCGGACGCCGCTACCGCGAGGTTGTGGAGATGTGCCTGAAGGCCGGCGAGGACATGACGAGTAGTGAAGCTGGCAAGCTGATGGAGACTGTGGTCGCGACGCTGGAAGGGATTCACGTATGATGATAATGATGAGTATATGAATGAAATGAAGAATCGTACCATTTTGCCTTGCCCCTACAGCCCTGCCTCATTCATTGTCAGGCATTCCAGCATGAACGTCATCCACAACGTTTAGACACCTGAGTGAGATACAGGTATTGAAAGTCAACTCACTCACCGAAAGTAAGATAACCAATACACCTTTTTTTAATCAGACTTGCCTCGTAGACCCCAAGAGAGACAACTTTACACGTCAGCCGAGACAATCAAGGTGAACAAGTACTTGAATCTATTCCAGTCCTGTGAAATATATATGTTCGTCGGAATACTGCCTCAACACTTCTCTGTAACCCCTATGCGCAGAAAACCAATACAATGCGTAACCCGTATACCAACTCTGCGGCCGAATAAAGGTAGAACAGACCAATACAATGGATACACAATAGCAAAAAAATATCAAACTCCCCTTGCCCATACGCCATCGCAAGTTTTGAAACCACGTGTCAGTCTCTTCTCTGCTTCCACCACTCACTCAACCCCCTTTCCCCCTCCCTGGGTGATAAAAAAATCAACCTCCCAGGGCAAATGATGATGCTTGGATGCTCGTGCAAAAGGAGTTGTGTGTTATTGATGGGAATGGCAGCGAAAAGAACCCCAGAATAAGCAATCGCAAGAAAAATCGTTTTCAACGTGTCAAACACCTCCCCAATCCTTTCCATTTCCAGCCGTGAAACGCCAATACATGCAGGACATGAGATCGGTCGTGACGTCCGTGAGTCATGATCGTTATATATAGTCGCAGAACCCGTTACGGTGCACCGATGTGTCGAAGAACCTAGGCTCGGGTAGCCCTGGCCTTCTAAGCCCCAGAGACCTTGCGAGCGGTCGAGGACGCCGTCGCCGACGTGGCGTGACTGGCACTGCCCACTCTACCGCTCGTCTTTCGAATACCGGCACTCTCCTTGGCTCGGAGAGGAGACTCGGCCTGACGCTTGCTGCTGCGGACCTTGGTCATGATGCTGGGGGTGCTAGCGACCCGGTCAACGTTCTTCGTCCGGATGGAGCCGATGTTCTCGGCGTCCTGGGATGCGTCGTTATCGATCGTGTAGATTGTCGTGGTCGTCTGGCTCACAGACCGCGACTTCTCTCGTCTTGGTGACTGTGAGGCCTTTCGGTGGCTACGCATCCGCAGATGCCACTCCTCGTCCGACTCGGAGCCTTGGGACTGGCGGTGCATTGTCACAATCTCCGTCTCCTGCTCGACCACGTGCTCCTCCTCAGCCGTGGCCTGGAAGGAGGTCGATCGGGAGTATGGGTGATGACGGTCGGCCGCAGTCCGGATCGTCTTGCGTGGTTGGCCTGGAGTGGGCGCAGGGAGATAGTCTTCTTGAACGCCAATATTATTGCGATCATGGTCAACCTCGCTGAGCGGTGTGCGGTTCGAGGTGTTTCGGTTAGGAGGCGTCGAAGCCTGGCCGTTGCGCAGAGACGTCTTCTGCATGGCACGGATGGGTGTGCTGGGGAGGACGGGGTTGGCAGCCATCTCCTTCCTCAGCTTCCTCTCAACCCGCTCCTCGATCCACCATTCCCTAAAGGTGCCTTGGTTGAGGTGTAGCCAGTGTTGTTGGGGCCCGACGACCATACCAGGTCGCATGAATCGCATGAACGAGATGACCTCGTTGGCAGTGAAGCCATGGCGGTAGATGAGGTAGGCACCGATCAAGCAGCCCGTCCGGCCCAGACCAGCTTTGCAGTGGACAGCAATCCCCTTCTTCTTGACGGTGATGGTCTCGTGGGCCAATCGGATGAATTTTCGGACAGTCGTGAGCGAGGGACACGTGCCATCGTCGAAGATCATGTCGAGGTGCTGAATGCCCAACGCCTCGAAGTAGGATGGGGAGTACAGCTGCGAGTTGAGTCGCACAACCAGGCCAATGTTCTTCTCGGAGAAGTGGCTCAAGACGTTCTTGAAAGGCTGAGGCAGCGTCGGGTGGGCCTCGACAGCGGCCAGCGTGCGAGGCAACAAGGGAAACATGTCGGAGCCTTCCGTAATCTTTGCAACCGGAGTGTGTTGAGGCGACGCAAACGCGAGGAAGTGAGGAGTGATCCAGTTGAAGTCACCGTGCTCGACCCGCTCGAACCTCTCGTACATGTCCAGGTCGAAGTTATCGAGATCACAGCACTTTTCCTCCTTGGCCTTCCACACGCCGTAGACAACATCCTGGACGCTGATGCCGTAGTCGGCCTGGCTGTAACCGGCATCTCGGAAGGGCATCAACGGGGGGTCAACCTGCGCAATTGGGGCCAGGGCCAGATGGGGAGGCCAGTTCTGGATCAGGACCATGTAGCAGGCAAGCATACAAGCAGCATTGGCGCGGCCTGTGTTTGCGAGAGTCGCTCTGTCAGCCTTGTGCTCGCTCGCGAAACTGTCGCAAGCGGAGAAACTTACTTCGAGGGTCGGCGGCGCTCCAGAAGACAATGGGACGATCCTTGTTCTGTTTGGCACCGAGGATGTCGTGGAACTGGATCGCAAAGCGGTAGAGGTGTCCAATGTGCAGAGGGCCAAAATCATGGTGAAAGGCGTTGTAAAGAAGAGTGTCATCAACGGTGAAGTAGCACGGAGGCGTCCTGTTGGCTGCGAGCGGGGTAGGGTCGACACCTCGCTGCGCACGTTTCCTCGTGGAGACGGGGACCTCTGGGTACGGGAAGATGGTGTCGGCTGTGGGAGCATGGGTGTAGGAGGCGAGGTAGAGACGATCTGGGATCAAAGTTAGACACGTGGTCAGGATCGGGATGTGGATGTTGATGGTGGTGACGAGGCCGCCGCGGTGTGGGTCGGCCGTCTGCCGCTGCGAGGCTGCGACGGGATAACAATGCAACATGGCTTGCTCGAGAATTCAAGGCTCCATTGGGACAAAAGGCAAGGCAGGGTAGAACATGGCTTCTGGAGGAGGCAATGCCATACCTGGGATGTACTCGATTATCTGCCCATGGTTCTGGGCGACTCGGGAGGAAGGCGCCATTGTTTTCCAGGCTTTTGCGCTTCTCCTCGGCTGCTGTCTGAAGATCGGACGCCAGCAGTGATGAGCTACCGGGCGGTCTGTTCAGGTGCGACTGGGCGGGCCCGTCGACAAAAGAGGTCTCGGGGACGGAGAAGTGACGATGTGCACGATTGCGGGTGATGGCGGTAGGCGGCAGGCGGTGACGGGGAAGCGGAGAGGCGAGGACAATGGCAGGCGAAAGGAGGGAAGAGGCTGAAGAGATGGCTCGAACGGACGCCGAAGGGATAGAATAGAAGGCGGGAGTTCCAAGGCGGACTATAGATGCATCAGAGAAGGAGAATGGGGGAAGAAGAGAATGTTGTGGTTGATGATACTGGAGCCGGAAATGGGCCCACGATGTTCTTTATGAGTTGCCGTTGTTATTTTTCTGCGCTGCCCGGGGGTCGGGCCCCATCAACAGCAGCTACAGCGCTGCCGTGGGCCTGCCGTCACTATGGCAACGCATGGAGGTCGGGAAGCGAGGCGCTGCCAGTGGCCGGCCCTGCACCACTCGGCCGCCGGGGCCTCCACTGGCAGAGCTGGCTGGACCCCTGTAATGTCCACTGAGAGAGCTGTCTGAGAGTCAACTGTCCAGCGGTCTCCAGCCACAAGCTTTATCGGCCGGCCTATCAACCCCACCAGATGTCTCCCCGCGCGCAAAATCGCAAACCTGGAGGTGACAGCACACATCCCATCCAAACGCGCGCAAGACATTGGACTCGACCCTGCTGCCACTTGCGCCTTGCGACTCGCGACGTGAGACTTGCGACTTGCGACCAGCCTGCATTCCTGCATTCCTGCCACCGCCACCGCCTCTGCCGACGCCCGGGATGCCCGCCTCATGACCGCCATGGCCGCCACTCCCGATCCCAAGTTCCCGTGCTCCATGCAAGACATCCCTCCCCTTCAATCCTTCTTACCCTCGCTATCCCTCTCCTGCCGCCTGAATGTTGGCCTGCTTCCCTGGCGACGGGCCTCGGGCTGTTGCGTCACAACACACACTCTCACATACACTCACTCACTCTGGCTAACTCGCTCCTTGGCTCCGATGCAGAACCCTCGACATCCCGTTACCCACCTCGAGACTAGCCACGTCGGCGCTCAAGGTCCTTCAGGTCGACCCGGAACTCTCCCAGCTCGTCACCCGAGACTTCTCCGTCGTACCAGCGTTGCAGTCTTCCGATGGCGGTTCCCGCGTTCTCAAGGTCGAATACAAGGCCACCACCAACCGCATGTTGCGAGTCGCCGTCAACTCCTTCATGGACAGCCTAAAGTTGGTCCTGGAGGTTATGGAACAGCTAGACACCGACGTCCTCGGCTTCCCGCAAGAAACTGGGCAATCAAACTAAATTCGCGTTGCCGTTGGAGGCACCGTCCCCTTGGGCCCCGTCTCTCGAATATGTGGTATATTTCGCATCCAATGGTGATACTCCATGTTGAATCAAACCGCCAACCCGCCGACCTGTTCCCCACATCCCTCCCAACCCACTCCTCGTCAGACCCAAAGGAATCCCTGATTCTAGAGCTTGAGTAGTTTTACCAAGATCGCCCTCTATCGTTTGCGCATCAGCGTCAACCCACCCAGACAAATTCCGGCGCCTCTTCCCGAGATCCCAATGCAAATGTAGACCCCGTAACCGCAATTCTCCATTAAAATCCTCCTCACATCGTGAGCCCCTGGCTACAATCGACATGGACAAACCATCCAGTCTTTTCGGGCGTTGAAGCCTCCTCATTCCTCCTTGTCCACCGTCTTTAGCTGCTCAAGCTGTTTTTTAAGCTCGGCCAATTCTTCCTTCAGGCTCGCGTTCTCCTGCTGCAAGTCCTTCATATGCACAATCGCATTCTCAACCACACTCGCCTTGCTGTTTTGCGAGTTGGCTTGCGACTGCTTCCCATCCTTTTTATCACCGCTCCCTTCGGCATCACTCCCGGGGTCGCCACCAGGTAAGAGACCTGCCATGACCTGCAGGGCTGAGTTTATCCTGTTCCTTCGACCTTGCTCTGCGATCTTGTGCGATGTCCGTTTCGATGTCAGGTTGGTCGATAGCTCGCTAGGGTATGAAACTCCTGGCACTTGGTTACCCTCCAGGATATTTTGGTAATTGGACTTTGACATGAGCAGTCGAGAGGCCGCGTCCTCTGCCGAAGACACACCAGGGGTACCCGGGAGCAGTGGCTTGATGTTGGGGGAGATCCTCGGGAGCAGGGCCGGCGACACGTGAACCGATCCTGTCCGCGTCCTGCTGGTCCGGGGAGCGAGTTGGGGGGTTTTCCGGGCTGCGGGACCGGAGGAACCGGGACCCAGCTGCGGGCTTTGGCTCGCAGAATGGGTGCCGGAGCGCTTTGGAAAGACAGGGGACAGGAGGGGTTGAAGGTTGCTCCCCTTAGAGCTCGCAGACTTGATGAGGGTAGACTGCATAGATGCACGTCTAATAGCTGGACCGAGTTTCTTATTCGACACGGATTCTGGCAACTCGAGCGACTCAATATGATCCGTCCCGGCGGGCTCCAAGTGACCAGTGGGCGTCTTGTTTGCCCGAGAGGCAGGAAGTTTCATCAACGACGCCGGGGTGGCGGGAGCTGGCTGTAGGTCTGCAGGGGCCGAGGTGGGTGTCTGTTGACCACTCCTAAGGGCTTGGATATATGGGGATTTACTGGTCGATCTCCGCGTAGGAACAGGCGGGGGTGGCATATCCGATAGAGTTTCCGGGGACACTGATGAGTTCTCTTCGGGTGATGTTTCGGTGGAGGTGGCAGGCATGGGGAGGAAGGCCGAGTTGCCATTCTCCTCGACCTCGGTGAGGACTTGAGAGACAATGGCAGGACTGGGCCCCGTCTTTCTTCGCTGGGGTTTCACGATGGGCGAGCTCCGTACATTGGCCTTGCCCCTGGGCTTGGCCGTCTTCTTTCTCGGTTTCTTAGACATGTCCATGTTTGATCCGATAGCAGGGGCGACTGAAGTGTCGAGCTCCATCTCGACGGGCGAGTTATTTGAGTGAGTCTGCTCATAAAGGGAGGAGGTGTCATTTTGAGCATGAAGGGCAGGTGAGGTCAACGGGCTGAAGTAGGCACTGGGAACGGCAAATGACGAGCTGTCCATGGTGAAATGGGGGTCGAGCGGAGTGACGGCAGGTGATACAAGGGGGGTAAAGGCCATCTAGAGTCCCGGTCAGCAGAGAGCCCAGTCAATAGTCGCACGGCATAGCGACCATGAGACAAAGGCAAGGCATCACTTACATCTTGCTCTTTCATCCGCTGGTGATATCCTGGATCGTAGACACCCGCTTGTGATACTTGCTCGGCCTGAGAGTAGAAATGGCTGTTGTTGGGCATTTCAAGACTCTGGGGCGTTGGGGGCACCGAGTGGTTGTGGTTGGAGAAGAAGGCGACCTGCTGCTCCTGTAGCTGGCGCTGTTGCTGCTGGAACTTTTGTTGTTGGAGATACTGGATCTGGGCGTCGATGCTCGATATGGGATCGGTGGTAGGTGTCATCATGTGAGCTGGGATACTTGTTTGGGGGCCGGCAGTCGTTATAGGCATGGAGTTGTTGGCAGACATGATGCCTTGGTTTTCGGAGTCGGTCATGATGGTGTCGGAAGGGTCGCGGGGTTGGTGGTTCATGATTGCCTGGGAGGGCCCATCCTGGAAGCCCTGGAAGTCGAAATGCATGCTATCACCAAGGTTGCCCATGCCGCTCATGTCGAGGAACTGGCCAAAGTCCTCGTCGGCGGCGGTGGCCATTGCCTGGCCTTGTGCATCCCACGCTGTTGAGCCCATCATGTCCGAGGCGCCGGCGAAATTCGGGTCGAAGGGTGAGTGGCCGATCGGCGCCGCTTCGTAGGCGGGAGAGCGAATATCGAGCGAGCGACACAAATGCGTCGAACGCCCTGAAGCGCGAGGTGGAAGAGCTGGTGAGCAATGTGCAGTCGCAAATCGATGAGGTGTCGTGTGCTGGGTGAGCGAGCGACGAGAAAGTAGGTTCGAACGAGGAGTTTTCAGAGGAGCTTGGAGAGGTGGCTCATATGCGACCGGACCGGAGTGGAGGAGGAGTCGACGGGACGGCTAGCACCAAGTGTCGCTAGGCCACAAGAAAAAAAGCGACGGCAGCGCACTGATTGCGATCTTGACAAGCGAGGCGAGATGATGTCGACGACGGAAAGGCGGGGAGTTACGTCAGGTTTGAATGAGCGAGAGCGAGAGTGAGAGCAACGGGTTGGAGAATGGAAAGTCGTGGTTCGTGATGCCAGATGTGGGTGGATGCGGGCGAGAGACGACGAAGGCCGAAGGACGCTGAGGTGGTTGGTTGGCCGAGAGCCAGACGAGAGACAGACAGCTAACGTAGAGTACGAATTAGAGCCAGCTGGAAGAGCGGGCGAGTGAGTGGGTTTGAGAAGGCAGAGAGAAATGGTGGATGGAAGTGAGCAGAGGAGCGAAGTATTCGGGAAGTACTGGATACCTCCGGGACGTGAGGTGGGTGGGGGTTTACAAGCACTGGGCTTCTTGGCCGCGTTATTCCTCTCTGTGTTAGCTCGGCCGGGAAAATGGACAACTGGGTTGACCAAGAGGCACCGCCCGGCTGGGATTTCGGTCATCACTGGCCTTATTAGTGCGGTGGGCGACACTCTAGCGAGTTGTAGCGGGTTTTATTAGTCGGTGTAGTCCTGGTTCAGCCGAGGGCACGGCGTCGGGTATGTTCTATAGAGGGCAGAGCGGAGGAGCCATCCAGTCTCGACTTTTCCAAGTCCAAGAGACGAGGGACCGGACAGAGGAGAAGCTGGTGGGGATGTGTCATATGTACGCAGTAGATCTCATCGCCGAGATATAATGTAGGTCAGGTGAAAGCGATGTCGGGCGAGGGCAATCTGGTGGTGTTGGAGGGAGCGAAGAAGTGCCACCCCGCTTGGTCCACAGCAACCTGAAAGTAAGGTACCCGAACCATCCCGTCACCACAGGGCATTCCCAGTTCCGACCTCATGGCCTACTAATTCTACATTCGGTCTCGTGCAGTAGGAAGTTGAATAAAATGGAGACAAGTTCGCCGGGCCCGCGAGACCAAGAGCAGCAAAGCGTAGACCATTCGTCGGAGTTGAGAGAGCTCTCGGAGGCTCAAAAGCTGCATGGCTCGGGTCCATCTCAGCCGGCGACTCGTCCGACTGGGCGAAGGCGCGGGGTGGGAATCCTCCATTGGTGGGACACAGAGAAAGAAAAAAAAACCAGCATTAACGTTAGCCAGTCCCTGAGGTTCTTCAAACGTCGGTGGCAACCCGTGGTCCGTGCGGCTAGCTCCCACGTGAAGTGAGGTTGTCAGGTTTCCAAATCTCAGTCGGGGTAAAATGGAGTTAATGGTTGTCAGAACCTGGGAGGTACCAGTTACCTCCAAAACACCCATTCCATGCATCCCGTCCAATGAAACCAACCAGCCAGCCAACCAACCACGGCTGGTCCAAATCCAAATTCTTCAGCGCTCCTCTCAGCGCTCTCAACGGCACCACACCACTGTGTCAGGCCCTCGTCCTTGTATTGAACATGTGCCGTCTTATTTGCGGGTTACCCAGTCTAGTTGGCCAGTTGCAGTTCCAGCTTGGGGGGCACTGCAGGGTTTGTAAGTAGGTCTCAGTCGCTAACTTCAGGATTTTGGTTCTTTTTCAGGTGACCGACAAGCCGCTGACTGTCCTTCATCTTTGGGGGGCCATTAGGTTCATGATTTCTCTCAACGGTTTACCGACGTTGATCCTCCAGGTTTGTCACCCGCATTCCATATCGTTTACGCCAACGTCGACGCCCGGTCTCTATTAGCCTGAGCATTTACTCCCACCCAGCTTCTACCAACCGCTCCTCAGCTGAAATGATGAGGGAGTTCTATCCATCCTTTCGTACTCCCTCGGGTTGTATCCGACCCCGGAACTACCCAAGGGAGGCTACATGCACCAGTGGATCGATCCGCCATTGGTCCCGACCTCTTAAGTTACCATTCTGTTCCTCGTTCCCCGTCCCTGTTAGCATCAGTTGCCCGTCCATTCGTGGTCATGCGAGCGGAGAACGGCTCGTGCATGGCCTTTCTCCGAGGAGAGTAGCCCACGCAAAAATCCATCGTGTTGGGTGGATGGATGCTGGGCCTCCTAGGTAGGAGTCGACATGCGTCCGGGGATATTAGCAAACAAATCCAGGGCCTGCATCACTGGCATGGGTCATGAGATGGGGGACTGAAGAGTGGACATGCCCACATGTTGTGCAATTACCATTCTACCATGACAGCTCCATCGAGAGCCTTTCGCATACAACTCTAGTACGAATGCTTCCGGCTTAGACCGAAAACCACCGGGCACTCATCCGTTTGCCGCCCGCTATGGAACCCGAGAAAATATCTCGCCGGTATATGAAGAGAGGACCCAGCTAACAGAGGCACCCTGGCTTTCTTCTCAACCAGCCGCCGCCGTCCTAAACACAGTGAGGCTCTGTAGCCGCTAGATTGAAGCCACTTCGTACACAGATTCACCCTAACCATATATTCCATAACTTACTTGCACTCTATGTATCAATTTCCATCCCATTTCCTTTACCAATTCCCGAAAATTACGTCTCAACTTGTCCCGTGTAACCATGCGTCTATCCTGCGAATCGCCTCCTGCATACGGCAGTTCCCCAAAACTCTCACCGAGACGCCACAGCCCAGATGAGCCAAGAATAAACGCGCGATGCCCATCCACCCACCCACAGTAGCCAAAAAGAAGCAGCAAAAAAAAAAGCATGTGCAACGCTTTCTGATTTGCTGCCTGTTAGGTTGTGCTGTTGTTATTCTTCCAGAAGTCTTCCATGTCCGCCATTCTTCTACGTCTCTGCCCCGCCGCTAACTACACTACCAGTTCACTTTGCCGACCAGTTCTGCAGGTTGCCCGATAGGAATACGCGGTCTTTCAGGTCGGGCGGGACTCGGTCAGTTCTTGCTCGCGTGTTCAATGTTTGGCATTTCTAATCCGTCCTGGGAAGACTGAATTGTTCTTCAGTCTCGGCCCATAAGAGCCGTGTCCCGCTCATTAGTCCATAGTCTCCATTCCCCTTCACCGTGAGCTGTCTGAAAGCATTGCATCAGCAACAAGGCCATAACTAAGAGTGCTGAATCACGAGCAAGTAAGGCGCGCAACCTCTTCGTCATGTCAGTGTACTTGTACCTTGCCCCAAAACTTAATGAACGCACCGACCCAAATCAAGCGCCTAAGCATCCAAGATAACACACGTTTAGGCAAAAAGGGTCGGCCCGTCGCTCGGCAAACCGTAACAATGGCCAGCTTAGTACCGAGACTATCTAAGAAGATGGGTGGTCTAGGTACTAGCCTAAGTCTTTCTTTCTTCAGATGCTCACAGTCAGAACTGTAAACGTTCTTAACTCTGAGAATCGAGTTCCTTTCGTTTCTTTCACTCGTTTCGCCTTACTCCGACTGTTTGCAAGAACTCAGCATCAACCATTTCAACCTCTATCGAAGTCACTTTCAAGCCACAAAAGTCTTTTTCCCATGATTTTTACGTCGTTTTATTGTTGAAGTTTGGCTTTGCAGCCCTTACTTCGACTACTACCTCCAACACCACCACGTACAATGGTACATACAAAACAGGTTGCCGCCGCTCAACCTCGGCCAGCAACCTCGCCCTCGACCATTCATCTACTCCCACACCACACTACGCTGTGGCGTTTTGCTCCCCCTTTCCCCCCTTCTTCCTCCTCCTCCTCCAGGCTTTCTAAGCCAATTACATATAACGGGAGATGGTGGTATCATAAATAACACAGCAATCCATCAAGATAATGACCAGTCCCGGGTCGACGTCTAGAATATACAACAAGAAACCGTAGGAAACAGAAACGAATATGAGACAGATTAGGTCGAGACTGAGAGATGTCGACACCGAGTCATGCGTGGGTTGTCAAAAAAAAAAAAAAAAAAA
>JAZAVJ010000380.1:0-32295 GCA_037954315.1 Neonectria punicea | reverse complement strand
CTTCACCGGAGAATTTCCAACAGAACGAGCGCGGATTGGCTTCAAGAGGAGGTGAAAATACTGGAGCGAACGCGCTGCACGCACGCACGCGCTAGTTTTATGACGGACGGACACACGAGTATTCGTGCCTTGCTTGCTTGCCTTGGAAGGTTGAATACTCGGACGCTGGTGGCATCAGAAGTACGAAGGGGGTACATGTCGATACATTGAATTGTCTTACACCCTGTCTGATCCTGCTTCACATTGAATGGTAGCATCTGAGAGCAGAAGAGAGATGCGAGTCTCAGTCCCACTCCTACTAATGAATTACAAGCAATGAAAGAACATCTCAAACACCTGTGCCAATCCTCGAAAACCGACCGACAAAAAGGCTCCTCATTTTGCCTTGATCAACTTCTAACAAGCAATGGAACGTACCTCCTCCCGTAGGTACAGTACTTGGTAGAGGAGAACGCGTGGTGCATGCGGCAAGCCTGCATCGAGACCAAGTGCAGGAAAAGGGCGTCACAGGGTCAGCCTGATTGGCTGTGGATGATCTGGAATGACGACCTTGACTTTAACCCGCGACCTACCTCAGCTCATGGCGGCAGGTTGGCCACCCTAGCGACGGTTCCCCACCCCTAGCCGTCCGGGTACACGAATGCATCGTAACGAATGCTCCGTCCCTGTTGCGAAAAACGCAGGAGCGAGTACCGAGGTGATGTCAGGATTTTGGTGATGGAACATGCCTTTGTGCTATCATCTCTGCGGTTCCCTCCCCAGGCAGCCAGGGCTCGTCGAGGCAAGGCAGGCGTCACCGTTGTACCCATGGGCCCATCCAACCAGAAACCCAACCAACCAGTCGTCAACCAGCCACTCCATCCTCTTCCCTTTGCGCTTTGTGTGTGCCTTGTTTGAAAAATTGCCCCTCCGTCAGAGGGCAAACGTCATCTTGGCTAACAAGGCACACAGACAAGACATTTATCCGTCAGACTGTCATCGGCGGTCGGTCGGTCTCCGACCAAGATTACCATCCTTGAAACGACAGCGCCATTCGGATATAACATCCCCATAGTTCTGTACTGTACCGACACTGTACTGCAGACGCAGAAGCACTCGCAGCTGCAGCTTGCATGCCTAGGTGTCTTGCAGGTTCGCCTTTACCGCACAGTACAGTGCAGGCACACAGTCGCAATTCGCCGTGTTTCAGTCGTCACACCCACCAACAATCCCATCTCACACCATCACGCTCGCGCCCTCACACTCTCACACTTGCCGTGAGTCGTCCGCAATCCCAACCCAACCACACCATCGACTCACTGCCACCCACTCTCCCCCGCTATTGTTGCTCTCATTCATCAATCACGATCGCGCAGAGGCGTGCGTACCACCCTACGAGTACTTCGTACACCATATACAATCCACTGTTTCTAGACCCTTGTTCCCTCCATCCATCTTGCAGAGTTGCACTCCCGACAGTCATCATCGCTCCTCCAAACTCCAAACTGGCCATTTTTGCAACCAGTTCTCCAAGTGGAACCTGAGCCCACGTTGGGCCGTCCTAGCAAAGCCCAAGAGATATCACGGCATTCGAGATGCGAGGCATGGCCCAAACCGTTCTCGCAAAACTTGCCCCTGTAGTTGGACGGCTGGCCTGGTCCTCATGGGGATTGACCATCAAAGAATGTCATTGAGACTTTTTATTCTTCATCACCCAAGCACCAAGTGCCGCGCAGGCCCGCTCTTCAGCTTTCTATACAGTTGTCCCAGCCTTCTTCTCATGCCATCTCCAGACAATTTCCCTCATAATGCTTATTTTTAGGACCTATGCAGCCACTTTAGATGTATCCCAAAACGCCCACGTCCAGAACCAGGCCGTGCCCATCAAAGCTGTTCCTAAGCCAGCATCCCCATCTGGTCTTGCCCACGTACGTGAACATATTCATACCCCATCAACACCGGATCTCATTGCCGATTCCTTGAAGAGTTGCCAAAGAGCCTGTCACCAGCGTCCCTCCAATTCTGCCAGCTCGATTGCCGCGACTGTAGTTTGGTCGGTTTCCAGCCCGTATCTGATCTCTGCTGGCCGAGATAACCATCTTTGAGCCGCCTCTTCGTTGATGTTTTGTCCGTTTGGTTGCTGAAAGTATTGTTTCCCTGGAATCGATTGCTTAGTTGAGCCGAGTACGTTGGCTTTGTCCTGCCCTCCGGAGTTTTCCGTTGCCCACTTGTCTTGACAAGTTCGGTATTCTGGTGGCTGCTGTACGGATTATGCGCATATTCGATGCACAGTTCGACTGAGAGAGACGTGCCGCTCTCGAGACGAGGGCTGGCACTGCGAGCACGAGAAGACTCCTCCTCTTCGATAGGTTCATACACATTCGGGATGAGAGGTTCTTCGTTCAGAAGACTCCGGGCGTATCCTTCCCGTTCTCCTTGGTAAACCTCATCGTGGTACTGACCAAGAAAATCATCCAAGTGGATAATGGCGCCCATGTTTTCTTTTCCTTCGGGGTAATTGAGTATTGACGCTAAGTAGAAAAGCTGAAAAGGATGAGATGACGATGGCTCTGCCTCGGGCTTTGAGGGCTCGTGTGGGCATCGACGGTGGACTCGGAGAACGGGCATGTGTCGATTGTATTTTGGGTGGGAATCACGCATTACATATACACACAGGTGCCAACCTACCTACTTGATACACCATCAGCAGCAGCGGTAAAACACGGACCGAGTTGGGCGACTGGGAGAAGGTCATTGGGCCGTGATGTCGTCGTCGGCAGCCCAACTACGGATCCACGATTCGGAATTGTCAAAGTCACCAGGAAACCCCACGCCGACCTAACACGCCAGCCAGCGGGAGCCCAAATTCCAAAAGCGCCCACGGCTCACTGAGGTGATCAGTCCGGGGTCTCGGGTCGGGTCATGCGGCGGGGTTCCCAGATATGCTACGCTACAGCACACGTACAGCTGCGCCGCCGGCCCAGCTCGCATTGGCCGCTTGGATATATGCCAATGAAAAGGCTTCACCGAGCAGTGCCACAACAAACTACACGAAATTACAAACACGCATTCTGGTCCAAGACTACGTCTCTACAGGTCGCAGGTCGCCTTGCGAGGCAACCGTCCAGGTGGCTTGCTGCTACGGGCGGCAGCTAGGACTTATCCATTCGCAGCCAGCGCGAGGGAAGACTCATAAGGAGGAGATGATCGCCATGTCGCAGGCCAGGCTGGCTGGCCCTCGACATCCTCAACATCCTCGCTGTTCTCGAGGTCTCAGACTTGGATATACTGAACTGCCTTCATTCTTACCTACTCGGCCTGGTGTACCCTTCCAGCAAGCCCGCGAATGGTCACCGTGACCAGCTGTGATGGGGGATACGACAGCCTCCTCAATGAGAGGCGCTGGCCGTAAAGGCAAAGAACGGCACCGACGCTCGTCTCGCATCGCAGATGCCACTTGGGAGGAACACAGGTCGCAGTTGTGCGAGCTATGGGAGTCGTGCACTCTCGCCGAGGTCATGGATTTCATGAAGAAGGAGCACAAATTTACTCCTAGGTATGTTAGCATCTGTCCTGTCCCACGGGTAGTCGTTCTCGCCCGAGTCGTCTGACATCGTCGCCGCCGCCAACAGCAAACGCCAGTACGGCTACCGCTTTAAGAAATGGGAGATGAAGAAATACAACTCGGCCGACAAGACGGACACCCCACAAAATTCAGCCAAGAACGGGGTGTCTCCGGATTTTCACGTCCAAAGATACAGATCCGGCCCACGGTTCCTCGACGTTCCCACCAACTACAGCGAGACCGCCTATCACGCCCCGAGCAACGCATCCGGGACCCCTTCGGCGTCCGATGTCGATGCCGAGATGAGCTTCGTCGACGAAGACACCGACTCTGAAGACAACGTTTCATCACCGGGATCGCCGGCCCTATCTATACGTTATTCTTGGGAATTCGACGACGAAGTGAAGAAACTCGTTACCGATTTTTGCGCTGCAACGTTAGACGAAGAGAATTCCTTTGTCCTCGGCTCCGACCTCCTGGGCTCCCTCGCAAGCTCGTCCGAAGCATCTACATCCGCCAAGAACCTGGTCATCATCTCCTTTGCGCGCGTTGCCCGGCAGCCCAAGAATGCAAAGAATGCAAAGATTGCTCGAGAACTACTCACACGACATCGTGAGCAGGCCCAGCAGAGCGGGTTTGATCGTCCTTTTGTCTTCTCGATGCTCGACGCGAACATGGAGGAACAGGAGCATAAGGACGAGAACTTGGGGAAGGACGCACTTAATCGTCGCATTTGCGATAACATCCGGAAAGTCCTCATCGACGACACTACACTGGGCGACATCCCCCACAACTACTCAGCCATCGACCTCGTGGCCTATGGCCTCCTCTCCTCCGGTTTGGAAGTTTACGCGAAGACACCAGCCGTTGCCGATGGCCCACGTCCAACGTTGTTACTTGGAGACCTACTTTACCAATACGTTGTGAAACAACCCTTTGCCGAGACTATCTCCCGCGGCGAGAGCACTCCGCTGCACGTCTGCATCACCTGGTGTGCAAAGCAACTGCAGCTGAACCACAAGATCCCCTCCGAGGTCGCCTCTATTCCCCGTGACAACGCGCACGGCCAGTGCTGCGACAACGTCCAACTCTTCTGCACGCTCTGGCACGCCATGCTCATGTCGGTTCAGAACGACACTCCGCCGCCTTGGTATGGTCCCTGCGAGTCCGCTCTCGGCATCTCCCCTTCTGAGCTTCTCATCACTGTGTGCTGGATGCTCGGCGACGAGGCAAAGAGTGCCCCAGATTCGCACAACAACATCCTCCAGCGCGCAGATGCAGTTGCCAAGTCCATGGCTCGGCTGTTGGAGCCCGAACTCTGGACCAAGTTCCTCCGGAAGTTTATATGGATAGACAAGCTCGTCGAGCTGAACGATGAGGACAAGGCGTTCGAGGCCGTCACACTCCAGCACACTCGCCGCTACATCTCCGCCACTCTCAAAGTCCCCCTGCCATTCCCTGCCGAAGAGTCCCTTCCTCCGGGCCTACCATTCCTTGCTGACGAGTCCCTTCCTCCGAGCCCCGATTACTTCGCAGAGTTGGATTCGTTTACAATTGACCCCAATTACGGAAACAACGCCTTCTTTGATGGCTTTGGTTCCATGTGTGCGATGTAGTTGTAGCATGGAAGTAGCGAGCTTTAGTACCCGATTTGAGAGATACTTTGGTCCTGGTATGACAGGTGGTAAATGGGCTCTGCTTGTTGTGGTTTCTGCTTGTCTGGTTCTTCACTCCGTTCATTACTTCATTCATTACTTCATTCATTACTCCGTTCATTACTCCGTTCGTTAGATACCTGCCATTCTCTTAAGGCTCTCACTTCATATGTAGCAACTTTCTTTTACTTCCTCACAACTCACACACTTAGTACAAGCCACAAACGCACAACTACTATGTGGTCTTTAAAGTATCAAGAGTTCTCCAGCAAGTGACTACCCTAGCACACATACTCTTCTACTGACATGCGCTCTTGTGCCATATTTAATCGTCGTTACGTATGTCCACTTTTCCGAATGCCCGTTCCCCGACTCACTGGTGTTTGTCTCCTCTCTCATAAACCGACTTTCATCACTCTTTTAAACCCAATTCACGCAACTTCCTCTCTCACAACCTCCTCAACCCTCATCAATATTTGTCTAAATATTTATAGTATGTCTCCTAATTTTGATAATAATATAATAAGGAAGAGATCTTATAGTATTGTTTTAATTAGTAGTGTACCTCAAGATAGTATAAGCTTTATAACAAATATTATCATTTTTTAATGTTAAGATTTCTTCTTAATATTAGGCCCGATACTACCCCGAACGTTAAAGCTACCGCTGCCAGTACAGCGGTTTTCTTCAATCAAAAAAGGGTCCATTGTCAACATTGTCATAGAGATTATAACGAACCCAGCTGCAAAGTACCCCTACGCCTTCCTGGAGATCCCTGCAACTGGACCTTTTGACTGCTAGGGAGAGGCTTCACGAATTGCAATTCGTGTGGAGTTCCTTGACAACGAAGGGGATTGGAAGGCCAGGTACCTTCGCCACTACAAGCTACAGACCTTCAAGTTGGGTATTACGCCATTGGAGCCAAATCAATACGGAGATTATGCCAATGTATTTGCCTGCATCGAAGTCCACTGGCTCCATTGCATGAAAGTTCTAACTACTCTACTGCAGTAGAAGTGGCAGCCAGAAAACAACATCCTCACAAAACGGGTCTGCATCCCCTACAACGGGAGGGTTTGCAAGTACGACAATGACTTCTTCATCCAGCGGAATTTTTTTTCTGATCCTCAACTACAATTGAGGAGAATCCTGCAGCTTTTAACCATAGATCAGACATCGGACCAAATTGAGCAGAGGTATAGATATGATGTCAACATTAGGTATATTCTCGGAAAAGAGCTCTTTACCGGGCCTTGAGGCAACTGAATGCGTACCAGGTGTGACCTTTGCAAAGTAAGTTTGGGTTATATGCTCTAAGTCGTGAATCAAAGCATAACCTCTGACACACAGATGGGTATGATGGGTGGGAATCTAGGAAAATGTGCTAGAAGAGAAGTTATTGAACGCGAAGGCGGCTTTGAAATCGTGTAGTGCGAGTTCAGTGCCATGCTAAATCGGTATTGCACTTCCACGAGGGACATCGAGGACATGCAAGATGAGTTCTGTGGTCTTACATATCACATTCGACGACCTTACCCAGAGAGCATCATCTTTGAACCCCAGAACGCGATGCAATTCCTAGAAGAGCAGGAGGAAGAGAGCCTTACCCCAGCCGAAGTAACCAACCCCCTCGATGAAGAAGATTATAGTCACGGGTCTAGCAACGACGGCCGAAGTATAGTCACGGGTCAATATCAGTTGTTCTCTTGAGAGGATGGATAAGCCGGAGGGCTCCCAAAGGACATCACTATGTGTCACATTCAGGCAAAGCACTGGTTGAATAGGGCTGCTTAGGGTTGCATAGGACTGCTTAGGATTGCTTGGGATTGCTTTGGGTAAGGCCGGTAGTTAGGATTGATATTAGCTGGTATTATCTATCCTGACTATGCGCATCGAGCGCAGGAAGAAAACATTGAAGTCGCTAATAGAAGTTCTCTTCAGAACTTCTGGAACTACAGTAGGTATGTGTTGTGCGCCATGTGTGTGGATTGTTGTTGTTGCTGTTGTTGTCCGAATTAGTTGACAGCTTTGAGTCTTGGGAGGCTACGAAGCCATGCCATCAGGATCTCGTTAACATTGAGGGTGGCTGCTTGAAAATGCAAAGCTACTAAGAGAGCGCTTCCACTTTAACCTATTAGCCCAAGCATGAGAGTAAATTCCACTATGGCTCTATATCATATCTGACTACTGTCACTTTCAGAAGTATACTGTATTGCGTCGTCCATAGACTGATGGTCCCAGCTTATGTAGGACATGTTTGAGCCGGGCCTGCGGCTGGAGGTTTCATTAGAAGCGGCAGTCAACAACGACTGGACTCGTCAAATCAGTGCTCAAGCACGGTCCTTTTTTTTATCCGTCCCTATTGGGGACTCTGTGCAACCTTATGTGCGGCGTACGATATGGTTCAAAATAACGACGACACTTTCATCTACCGGCACTCCTTAGGGTGCCTCTGTCGGCATGCTGGCGCAACGGTAGCGCGTAGTCCTCCTAAGACTAAGGCTCAGGGTTCGAGTCCCTGGTATGTCGTGGATTTTCTTTTTGACGTTGTGGCGTGGTTTTTGCTTGATGCCGGGGGTTGTGACGTGGAGCTTCAGATTGGTAGTGGGGTTATTACATTTTTACTGGCTACCTTGATCCACTGTAAAGTAGCCCGGTGCTTCGTTCTATCAACAAAAAAAAAAAAAAAAAAGGGGCGCTTCGCGTCTGAGTCCTTTTGGTGAGTGGGCGCTTGCTTTTTGGATTCGCTATTTTTTCCTTCCCACCTTAACGGGGCAGGCTAACACGGAGGGTTCGGATGAGGTTCGGATAAGGCGAATAAGGTTATCGGGCTCCTGCATTTCCATTGGCTGGATCCACTTTCCGCATTTGGACTGACTGGTTCGTGATGGGTCAGTCATGAACACGACCTTGAGCAATGAAAGAGGAGAGAATTGAAAGTCACGCTTCAATCATAAATTTGATAAGTTTCAATCGATGCGTGCTGGTTATCTTTTGGTGCACTTCCTTCAGTACCTCGGCCCAACTGACTCTGTTTGTTATCTGGACGGTTTGTGCTGTTCCGGTGTGCTCTTACGATTGAACAGGACTGGCCTTATTAAGTAAGGACTGGGGCCTCTATCACTCTCAATTTCCAAGTCGATGATCGTCAAAATAGCAAGTTGCTCACTTTTTTCTAAGTCACTCCACGAAAATCTGGCCGAAATCAGGGACCTTGAAACTTGAAACACACACACACACCAGAGCACGCCTTATTGAGCCCACGTTGTCGGACATGGCTCGTAACCCCGAGATTACTCATTGAGGTCCCAGACGGCAGCCTTCCCCATTGTGGGCACGCCAGTCGTACATGGGCAGCACTGCGCCACGCTGAGCCCTTTTGTTTCCTTGGCCTCGAAGACTTGATTGTCAACGGGAATAGCGCGCAGCTGCCGCCTCGCTTCCGCTGCTGGTGCCGGCACTCGCTCACCGTGATAGTGAGGGAAGAGACGACTTTGCATGTTCATGGGTCCCCGCCGTCTTAGTGGTCGTCCGCACACCGAACCCGGCAAAACGAGAGACCAAGGCGAGGCGGTCAAGGGACCGTATGCATGGGTGATCTTCGCTTGCCGGGCTCCCTGCCGGTGCTTGTCCGTCCTGTCACTCGATTATTGATACCTCATTGTACTGGTCGGTGAAGTTGTTGGATGGTTCGCCTTCCCGGCGGGCGGGGGGGGGGTTTCTTTTTGGTGGCGGACGGCGGGCGGGCGCGTGGAGCCCCTGCGGCCGGCACTACAATGCCGCCAGCCCCGCCGGTGTCGGCCACTCGCGGGGGGGAGCAGCGCTGAAGGAGCCCTGTAATCGGGTGGGATGGTGCCCTCCCGGGGGGATGCGCATGGCATTCCGCACCTCACTCTTTGAGGCTGCCGGCGGGGTCCCAGCATGGATGTGATGGGACTCCACCACAAAGGAACCTGGTCCACTGGTTTTTTGGGTGTTGAGACCTCCACTCCAACATCCACAGCGCTGTGCACACACGCGCGTTCCTAACGTCCAGCTGCCTGCCTCCAGCACCTCATTCTGCATTTTGAGATCCTTGACGAGTCACAAGAGAGGAGGAGCACCCTGGGATGACGGCTTAATAAGGCAATTTTGCTCTTTCCTCAGTCGCTCTTGCATGTGGCTTCCTCTCTCTTCTCTCTATCTTTGTTTGCTTTCTCCTTCACGCCTGTTTCTCTTCTTTCGGTCTCTGTCTCTGTCTCTGCTCCCACTCTTCTACCCTATCACCATCTCCATCATCTGACTCCCCATGTCGCCGCCGCCATGGATATCATGATCCATCGCTTCGGCGGCTATGAATTCTCTCCTTACACTCGGAATCAATCTACCCACCTCCCTCACCAGACTTATCTAACAAGGTCCGTAACAAATCACACAAGACCTTTACTGTTCCCTCCGTCCAGATCATCCATCTCCCTCGTGCCTCAATCGCCAGTACTAACTCCGAACCAACCCCTCTAGCATACATCAGACCTCATTGGACTTACCAGAAATACACTGGCTAAACAGAGTCTCTGATTTCACTCAATCCGGCACTCCTCAAGCTGGCGTCCTCATCTTGTCTTTGTCATGGATCGCTGTCCGCGTTGTTCAGTTGCGCGGAGAAATCTTCAATCATCGATTAAAGGCATCTAAAATTCGATGGCCTTACGAACTCCTCTCCCAGGCGGCCAGGCTCGCTTCCGTCTCCTTTCTCTCATTTGCCTACGTTGAGAGCCGCGTCCACCTGCTCAATGTGGTTGTACCAGCCTATGCCTTTCTTCTCGGGCTCTTGCGCCTCTTCAACGACCTTCAATGGCGACATGTGGCCCTCCATCAGATCAACTTTGTGCTCACATCCATGCTTTCCATGCTCGTCACGGCTCACTATGTCCCATGCATCCAGATGGGAGCTCAGTGTATGCGTGATCCCAGCCTCGTCGGAGGCGTTGCGGCTCTTACCCTGACGGTTGCCTTGGCACTTATAACACCGAGAGAATGGGTACCCCCGACAGTTGACATCAGCATCTCAGGTCGTAACCCCGAAGACGAGCCCGCCCCTGAGGAGGCCTGCAGCTGGTTCACATACTACTGTACATACGGCTGGTTAACCCCAATCATCTGGAAGGGCACCAAGGGCAAGCTCGAGATGGCTGACATTGCCAAACTCGCCTGGTACGACGAGCCCTTGTACCTTTTGCGTCAAATCCAGCAGGCCCGTTCGATATCAAAGAAGACGTTGTTGACAGCGATTCGGTTCCAATGGCTCGAGTTGCTGTGGATGGGTGTGTGGATTGGACTGAGCTACACGGTCGAGAATATTGCTCCCTATGGCATGTTCAAGCTACTGGAGTACCTTGCTGATCCAACCGATGCCAGGTATCGGCCCTGGCTGTGGGTTCTTCTAATGTTCCTTGGTCCCTTGTCCCGTACCATCGTCTTCCAACAGTATGTGTTCACGTCCACCAGGCTCGTTGTGCGTATAAAGTCCGCCTTCACTCAGGAACTGTACTACACTGCCCTCGATTCGATGGAACTGGAAGAAGATCCCTTTGAGCTGCAGTCCAACTCCAAGACCACAGATACAGAATCCAAGACGGGGTCCAAGAGCACATCCGCTGGCCGTCTGGCAAACCTCATGGCGTCGGATGTGGACGCCATCTACAGAGCTCGTGACATAGTTATGGCCGTTGTCGGAGTGCCTGTGGGAACCATCATCTCTCTCGTGGGCATGTACCGGATGCTCGGGTGGGCTTCTTTGGTCGGCACCGCCATCCTCCTTCTGGCGACCCCGGTATCCGTCTGGCTAGGACGCAGCATGTACTTTTCTCAAAGACGGGTTAGGAAGGCCCAGGATTCCCGCATGTCGCTAGTGACGGAGTATCTAGCCTCTCTCCGCGCCATCAAGTACTTTGCATGGGAGGCACCCATCACGGAAAAGATCATTGAGGCTCGCGCGGCTGAGCAAAAGGAGTTGTGGAGAGTCTCGGTCTTGCAGGCCATCCTGAACCAAGTCACCCAGATCTTCCCGCACCTCGCCTTGGTGGTGATGTTTGCCCTTCACGTGGCCATCGACAAGAAGCGCCTGTCCGCCGCCACTGCGTTCACCTCCATTTACCTTGTCAAGAACATCCGCAGAAATATAATGCAGGCCAGTTCCTTCGCCCGCAACTTTGCCGGCGGACTGGTATCAGTTGGCAGGCTGGACAGGTATTTTGCAAGCACCGTTCCCCTTTCTCGTTTCCCAGTAGGTCCTCTCCGAATCCAAGGGGCTTCGTTCCGACGAAACAAGAAGGCCACTTTTGCTCTCAATGACATCTCACTCGATTTTGCTCAAGGTGGCTTGAACGTTATCAGCGGTTCCAGCGGAAGTGGAAAGTCTACCCTGCTGCTCGGGATCCTTGGAGAGACGTACATCGAAAGCGGATCCGTGACGAGACCTGAGGATGTAGCCTTTGCTTCACAATCCACGTGGCTCCAGGACGACACCATCCAGGCCAACGTGACATTTGGTAGTCCTATGGAGAAGGTGCGATATGAACGCGTCATTAAGGCTTGCTGTCTATGGGAAGATTTCAATGAACTACCAGACAGGGACCTGACGACGGTGGGCGAGAATGGCACATCGCTCTCAGGGGGCCAGAAGGCCCGCGTTGCTTTGGCGAGGGCGTTGTATTCGAAAGCACCCCTTCTGCTTCTCGACGACGTATTCGCAGCGCTGGATGCCAAGACCGCGGCCGGTGTTTGGAAGCATTGCTTTTGTACCGACCTGCTAAGCGGGAGAACGACGGTCCTGGTGACCAATCTGCCCTGGATTTCTGAGCAGGCCGACTTCTCGGTCGAGCTGGATAAGGGGCTGGTCAAGCTCGCCGAGGTACATATCGGTGTCGTTCGCGAACCGATCGCCCTCGCCAAGGTTTTAGGAGGTGATGTTGAAGATGCTGGGCCCTCGAGCGCGGTCGAGAATGGAATGCAATCTAATGGTGACCCTTTGAATGACTCCACCAAGTGTGCGGAAGAGATTCCCGACAAGAACATTGTCAACCAGGAAATGAAGGCATCTGGAAAGGTTGGCCGCATGACTTGTGTGTCGATTCCTTGCCCCTCTCTGCTGCTTGAAGCCTCTAACAAAGTGACTTAGTCTTGCAATACATGGGCTACTTCGGAAGCCCCGTCTTCGTTATCGTATGCCTCAGCTTCTTGCTTCTCACCCACATGTTCACCTTTGCCGGGACCCTTTGGCTCTCGGTCTGGGTCGAAGCGTACAACCACAAGGCTCACATCGACATCCCCTACTACTTGGGTATCTTTGCCGCACTTACCTTCCTAGACATCTTCTTCTACTCCATCCCCATCGTCATGTTCGAGTGGGGAGCCTGGCGCGCAGGAAGACGCCTGCACAACGACTTCATCCGGGCCATCATGCGCGTTTCGCTGTCGTGGTTCAAGCACATCCCCATCGGCCGCATCACGAACCGCTTCTCAAGCGACATAGCTGCCATCGACGGAACTCTCAGCGGCATGCTGCGGGCCACTCTCGACTCCTTTCTTCTGATGATCTTCCGCCTCGGCGCCGTCAGCAGCATCATGCCCATCTTCATGGTTCCGGCCATCTTCACTTGTCTGTTTGGCGTTCTCATCGGTGAAATGTACACTCGTACCGCTGTCGTCATCAAGAGGCTCACCTCATCGGCCCAGTCGCCCGTGTTTTCCCAGTTCTCGGATACCCTCGCAGGGCTGTCTATCATCCGAGCCCGAGCAGGCATGTCGCAGGCTTTCCGAGAGGACCTGGCGGCCAAGTTGCGCGCCTGGACGGCCGCGTCAGAAGCCAACTTCAATGCGAACCGCTGGGTGGCGGTTCGTGTGGACTTTGTCACCTCCTTGGTTGCTCTATCCGCGGGAATAATCGCCGTGTCCCAGGCTGGGGTGGTTGCCGCAGGACTGGTCGGTTTCTCGCTCACCAACGCCAACGGGCTGAGCCAGACGATTTTGATGCTGGTGAGGTGCATGAACGATCTAGAAGTGGAAATGCAAAGCGTAAGTCGCCTCTTTAACGAGGCCAGCAAGTCGTGGATGCTAATGTGGCCAATACAGTTCCACCGAGTCAAGGAGTACGTCAAGCTAGAGCCAGAGGAGAAGGGCGATGATACATATCCCGAGGAGGGCGAGTACACTGATGACCCGTCGCATGTGATTCCCAAGGACTGGCCTCGGTCGGGAGAGATTGAATTCCGCAATGTCACTATTCGATATGATCCCGAGGGCCCAGACATTCTCACCGATGTGAACCTCAAGTTCAGAGCCGGCGAACGGGTGGCCATCGTGGGCCGTACGGGTTCCGGCAAGAGTACTGTAAGTTGACAAGACGATAACGTCTGCATCTTGATTCGGGTTTAATGACGCTGATTTCTTGTGTTTCCAGTTGGTACTCTCCCTCCTTCGCTTCACTCACGTCGTCTCAGGCCAGATTCTTTATGATGGCATCGATATCAGCAAGGTGCCCCGTCACCGTCTCCGCGAAGGCCTGACCATCATTCCGCAGGAAGCCGTCCTCTTTAACGGTACCGTAGAGTCCAACCTCGACCCAGGTGGTCACGTTCCCAAGACCCTCCTAGACAAAGCCCTCGACAACTGCAAAGGCATCGCGTCCTTCTCCGCCCACAACTCCGACGACGAGGAGGGCCATGCCAGCGGTGCGGCGGACGACGTGCACGGCATTTCCATCTCCCTAGACACCGACGTCGACGCCCGCGGCGAGAACTTCTCCCATGGCCAACGGCAGGTCCTCTCACTTTGCCGCGCCCTCATCCGCCAGAGCAAGCTCATGCTGCTCGACGAGGCCACCGCCAGCATGGACTACGAGACTGACCGGGGCATCCAGCGGGTTCTACGACGGGAGCTAGAGGAGGCCGGAGGCGGCCGCACGCTCGTCACGATTGCGCACCGGCTGCGCACCATCATCGACTACGACACAGTCGTCGTCATGAACACCGGGCGCGTTCTCGAGTCTGGCTCCCCGCGGGACTTGTACCATTCCCGAGGCCAGTTCTACGATATGGTCTATCACAGTGGTGAGATGGATGATCTGCAGGCGATGCTGGAGGAGTAGAGAATTGACTTAGTTTTCGGTCTTGATACTCAGCGCCGAGTAAGAAGGTAGGGTGAAGCAAGCGCAGGTATACACAAAGGTTGCTGGCGTCGAGGAACATACGATTCCTTAGTGAGGATTTCCCTCGGAGGAGATAGGTACTTAGACGAGATGCAAGCATCTCTACGATCTGGATAGACATCAAGACGATATCTAGGTCATCTGACTTCAAACTGTCGACAAAAGATGAGGAAAAAAGAAGTTCCATGAAGGACATTATTCACACATTGCACTTTTTCCAAACGTGATCGAAGTGACGAATCACCCAAATAAAAAACAACCCTTTCTCTATATCAATTGAGCCCTTGAGCGTACGAAATGACATAAATCTATTGTTGCAGAACAGCATCACCCATTGGACTGTTTCCATTTGCATGCTGCCTATCCTGTGTTCCGACCGGCCACCATCCAAATGCAAGACGTACAACTCAACAAACATAACCAAAAGAGATAGAAAAAAGTAGAAAGCATGTGGAAACACACTGATAGATCTCATAATTCCTACGGTGTCGTGTATTTTTGTGCTCCGTTGTATCATGAAAAAACCTTACAGGAAACATATAGCTACAACGAGAAACCCCCCCAAGTCCGCCCTCTCTGTCTCCCCAACGCCAGATGTGCGTTCGTGTGTGTTTGTGCGGGTTTGGATGTGTGGATTGCTGCATGATCCATGTCTCTGGAGAGTTCACGCTCGGCCCGCTTCTCTCGTTGGCGCGCATGGGTTGGTGTGGATGAGCGTGAGTGTGAGTGATTTCGTGGTATCATTTGCGCCTTCTCTTTGCGCCCTAGTATCATCCTATCCTGGTAAATGCGAGTCTCCCTCGTCTATTGGCCGTTGTACTGCTGTTGCTGTTGCTGTGCCTGCTGCTGCTCCAGTTGTTGTTGCTGCTGCTGCTGCTCCATGCCGGGCAAGCCAGACTCGACGTTATGGTAATCGAGGATCTCAGAGTACCTGTGGGGCGTGTTAACTTTACAAAGCACAAAATATTGGCAAGAGTTCGAGGTGGCTCACATCATGATTTTCCACGTATCGACGGGGAGATCGGCATCGTTGAAGCTCCAGTCGAACTTCTCTTCGGCGACGGGCTCATCGGTAGGGTCATGGTAAGGAGCAAGGTAGTCGTGAGCCAAGGCCTCGGTAGCGGTTATTCGCTTCTTGGGGTCGAAGACGAGCATGCTCTCAAGGAGATCAATGGCTGTGGGATTTGAGTTAGCAGGTGTGCTACTTAGAATGCTCAGGTTGAGAACTCACCCGACTCGTCAGCATTCCTGAACTTGTTCTTGAGAGGTTGTCGCTCTCGCTTAGGCAGCGACTGAACGAATCGTAGCGTCTAGTAGCAAAAGTTAATCACCCGTTGCCAAGCCTACTTCCACGGAAATATCAGGGCGACTCACGTTCTCGCTCGCAATGGTGTTAATGACATCATCTGGGGGCGTACCCAGCAGCTCGGTGATGATAGAGAATTGGTTCACGTGGTCCTTGCCAGGGAAGAGGGGCTTGCCCTCGAGCATCTCAGCGAAGATGCAGCCTGCGCTCCAGATATCGACCTCGACGTCGTATTTTTGCCAAGTGAGCATGATTTCGGGGGCACGGTAGTATCGGGTGGAGACATAGCCAGTCATCTGCGGGTCCTGGATTCGGGCGAGGCCAAAGTCGCAAATCTTGAGATCGCAATTCTCGTTGACGAGGATGTTGCTGGGCTTGAGATCACGGTGGACGACGCCGGCCGAGTGCACGTACTTGAGACCCCGCTGCAAGATAGACTTAGCGGGATTTGATGACTAGAGAGAGCGGGAAGAATGGCGACAACGACGCTAAGCATACCATGATTTGATAGAGGAAGTACTGGATGAACTGCTTCTCAAGAGGCCGCGAGGTGAGTAATCGGTGCAGATCGGTGCCAAGAAGTTCTGTCACGAAATAGCTGCGATGCAATCAGTATGAGCCCGGGGGACGGGAGTTGGAGATGCAGCGAGGCTGGGAAACCGTACATATCCTCGAGGGGAGAGATGAAGATGTCGCTAAGGGAGATGACCTGGTAGGAATAGAGTCAGCAATGAGAAGCGATATTATGACCGGATCGAGGCGCTGGGGGCGGGCGGCGCTCACGTTCTCGTGCTTGAGGTGCTTGAGCAGCTTGAGCTCACGGTATGTGCGCTTGGCGAGGACGGGAGTGCTGAAGGGCTTCATGATCTTCTTGACGGCAACATTTTGGTTGGTGAGCTGATCTCGGGCGGAACTGCGGAGCGAATATCTTGTCAGCGGATGTGAAAGCGGTTAAGTTGGCGATGATGATGGCGAGATGGTCGTTGGGGGGGGGGGGGGGGGGGGGTGGTGGACAGAACTTACCAGACGAGACCAAACGCTCCCATGCCAACGGGCTGGAGATCCGAGTACCTGAGGACGGGGTCAGCGACTAAGACGGGAGTGGGCGCGGCGGGACGAGCGGTCGCAGAGGAGGCTCGGGATCGGACTGTACCTCGAGGTGATCTCGAATGTGGTGCCGAAGATCTGGGCGCGGACGAACTCGGCCATGATGAAGGCGGGGTCGAGGGATCGAGGGTGGAAGGGATGAGGGGGATGGAGATGACGAGGGGAAGGGAGGGCGGAGATGCGCGACAGGGCCTTTATCGTTGATCGATGGGTGGGCGGTTTAGGAGGAGAAAGAGATGTTGTTGGTTGGGGAATGGGAGGAGAGAGAGTTGGTAGTGAGGAGACAAGAGACGGAGACGGGAGACGGAGGAGGAAGAGAGAGTGGATCGATCGATCGGTGGGTGAAAAGTAAGGTAGGTTGGTCGGTAGTAAGTAGGTAAGTAGGTAGGTACCTAGTCGGGCGGGCGATTAGGGAGAAGAGAGAGAGAGAGGGGGTGGGGTGGATAGCGTAGGTATAGAGGGATGAGGGATGAGGGTTGGTGGATGGACGGGGGGCGATTAGCGGTTGGCGGGCGATTTGGACCGGGCGGGCGGTGGGGAATGAATGAGTGGGAAGATGGAGGGCAGTGGATAGAAGGTTTCCAGGGCAGGTTTCCAGTGCGCGCTGAACGGCCGGGGGCCGGCTGTCGGGTGCTGCGCTGGTGCGGCGATGTGCTGTGATGCGCTGTTGCAGGCAGTGCAGTGCTGTGCTGTGTTGTCACTGCTGAGCTCAGACGGGCATGGATGGACGAAGCAAGCTGAGAGAGAGAGAGAGAGAGAGAGCCGTGCGCAGGGGTGGTTGGTTGGTTGGACCGTGGATGGAGATCGTCGTCGGGTCCAGGTAGGAGAGGCAGCTTTCCTATTTGTCGTTGTTCTTTTCCTGCAACCTTCCTTGGATTTAAGGTATTAACTTATCCCTGTTTGTGTCCTTTTCTTTTTTCTTTCTCTTTCTTCACGGGTAGACTTGATTGTCCTCGTGTTCGGCGTCTAGGGCATGGAAAGGCGGCCAGGTGCAACGAATGGATAGCAGTGATGGGCGACTAGAAGAACCACTGGCGTTGGCGCTGGTTGCAGCGGCACCGACTGATAGGGGGGACCAGGTTCCGACGGGCAGCAGGGCCGATATATTGCGGGACGTCTTGCTTGCTTGCTTGCTTGCTTGCTTGCTTGCTTGCTTGCAGAGTCGACTGAGGGTTTGCGTTGCGGTAGTGCCCGGTCTTGTGTTCTTGGTTAGCAGTGCTCTATATCGTCCATTCTCCATTGGCGCAAACGAGTCGGTAAGTAAGGGCAAACCGCGGGCAGCAGAGAAGCGAAAGCATCCATCTGCCACCTGACTGACATCCCCAGGTCTCAGAGCGAGCCTGGATGAAAGGACGGTGGACGGGTACGGCTTGGTGGCTCGCCCTAGTGCTGCTCTCGCATGTCTGCTGCTCCGGCTTTGCTCGTGCCCATCTGGTCACCCCGTGGCCTCTCGGTGGTGCAATTGGTGAACAGCAGTGGCGGGACTGGGACGGTGCGCGCTTGACTTACGCTGCCTTGGTTTCCTCGTCAATGCAAATCGATGGCACTATAGCGGTGGCAGGTTGCGGTTCCCGTGCTTTAATTATTTTTTTCTTTTAATTATTGCTCGACTGTTTCTCGTTCGTTCTCTGGATGGGTCCCAAGTTTCCACCTTGTTTGCGAGAGGATCGAGATTTGCGAAGACTGGTAGCGTAGCGTACGCAGTCCGGGGGGGGTCAGCTTGGTGGATGTGGTGGGTTGTGGAGATGGACGAGGTGGGTTCGCGTAACGTGTGTACTACCTAGGTATGTAAGGTAGGAAGATTGCGGATAACGATGAAGATGGAGATGAGGAAGTAATGATAGAGAGGGGGGAAACGGCCGGTGTTTATTCGTTCTGGGATCTAGGACGCAACCCGGGTTGTGGGAAGCATCTCCAGCTTATGCATGTAGGTCGTCGTGCCATCCGCGTTGTTTCGGCTGGCTGGGTGGACGCCATGCAGCGTTCCCCCCCTCCTCCTCGTCTTGGTCGCTGAGCGCCATGCATGCGTGCGCGAAGTCGGTGTGAAAGAGAAATGCCATATTCCCAGACCCAATTGGGGCCTGAATGGCTATCAGAAGTGGCTAGTTGCGACGGACACAAGTTGAGTTACGTAGGTGGCAGTCATCAAAGTCAATGCCATGCGAATGCCATCGCTTTCCCGTCCGTCCCTCTATCAGATTTCCCGACACATGGCTTTCACCATCACTGTCACCATCACTGTCACTGTCACCGTCATTGTCACTGTAATAAAGCTGTCCCTGCCTCTACACAGCTATCCCCCACAGTCTAGCCCGGCACCCTGAACTCCATAGTCATCACCGTACAATTGTTACCTTTATTACAACCAGGCCCCTGGTTTCTTCTCTGCTAGCCACCAGTGCATGTGCAAACGACCCTCTTCTCTTCTCCTCGTCCTCCTCGCCAAAAACCTGAAAACCTACCCCTTTTTTCCCTCAATTCGCGCGCGCCTCGTTCTCACACGTCGTTTTCCCCCCATGACGCGACTTCTTTGCGGCCGTCCGCCATGGAACACCCCAAAAAGTTGCGCCCCTCGATGACGTCATAGACAGCCACAACCCCCTCCCTCTTTTCTATCCCCCCCTGCCAGGGCCCTGAAGCAGGCCCCCCCTTGGGACTTGGCTGTCCCTAACGGCCGGGGTCCCTACCGGCCCGCTCCTGTGCTACCTGAGTTGAGCCCTGAGAGGTGTGCTGTCCATGGAACCCAACTGTTCCATGGATTCCAACCAGTGAGTTGCAACAAATTACAGCCTGAGTTTCGTGCCCTCGGGCTAGGGAGGCGGGCATATCCTCTGTTCCCTGGATACACAGTTACCTAGCAAGAATCCGCTGATCTCACACCCCAGTAAAGACTTGTCCCGAGAATCGGGGCCCGAGTGAGAAATCGGCCAAAGCCGATTTTTTTACCCAAGTCCAAAGGTCCCACCCTGGACCATTCTCTCTGATATTCACCTCGGTACCTACCTACTTACTAGCTCCAGCTTGTACGAATACTTACTAGCCAACCGTTGTCCTCCTTCTTTTTTCGTCCTTAGCCAAGTCACCGAATACCTTTTTTGTTCCAAATTCCCTCTCCTCTTCCCTTTCCTCCAAGTCCCTAGCGGTTGCTGACATCCAACTGTCGTCACACTTTTACCCTGGAATTTCAACCCCGCCGACGTCATCCTGCATTCTCTCATCCCCGCGCCCAGGCCTTCATTCACCATCTCACATCTCACATCCATCCCACATCCCGCTTCCCACCTCCTGTGCCCATGTAGACATTTATTATGGGTTCGTTCTAACAAGTGTTCTTATCCCAGCACAAAACTCCATTACCCATCTGGACACTAGTAGGCAATAACCGCGTAATGTCACACAGCGTCTTCTGCAGTACAGGA
Source organism: Neonectria punicea (assembly GCA_037954315.1). NCBI lineage: Eukaryota > Fungi > Ascomycota > Sordariomycetes > Hypocreales > Nectriaceae > Neonectria > Neonectria punicea. Next base: position 12,077 of record JAZAVJ010000380.1, on the reverse strand, counting down.
TGCCTTCCTTCACTTACAAGGCCAAACCCCAGTCACAAGGAGGCTTCCCTCAACACATCTCCGTAGAAACCAAATCAAATACCCCTAAAACTTACTGGATAAACTACAAACGTACATCCTCCCGTTCCACCATGTCGGCTCCTAGTCTCGGGACGCCCTGTCGATCAACCCCGTCCCGTTCCGTCCCATATCTCATCGTGACCGTTGTGAGATCGACCTGCCCATCCCAACCGCAACCCGTCAAACAGAAATTGCTTCCAATGGGCAGAAAACATTCCGTTCCACCCTTCGAGAGAGACCCGACGATCGGCACGGCTAATAGATCCCGTCGGGAACGCCTCACGCGTGGCAAACCCCTTCCATCCCCTTCAGCCCCGTCCTCATGGCTCTTGACTTAGCACCCAGGGATGACCCAGACTTTCGGTAATGGGCACAGTCCACTCTCCGTATCCCAGTACTGTCGTCCAAAGTACCCCCTATTTCTATAATTGCTGCCCTGCCGTCTTGGCCCTGTTGTCTCTCGTCCTAGTGTTCTCTGTGACATCATCTCCACCACCCACTTCAGCCCCCCTTCTCACGTAGCAGCTGGATTACCCCATGCTTCGGCATGAACTACACAGCCAGAGGCAGCCGATAAGCTAGTCGTTGAACGAACCTCCTCTGAAGATGTGCCTCCTGCCCGGTAATAGGGGAAAAGGAGGGGCTTGTACTTCGTAGTTCACCCCCTAACGCGGCGCAGATCGACCCTCTCGAACCTGCAGCAAGGGGAACCATCAAGCCAGCTACTCCCCTGCACGACTGGGGGTTACAACACGCCTGGCTGGTATGGTTACTGACTTAAATACAGATCGATTCCGTCAAACAGTAATGACTGTGCTGCGACTCTCCCTCTCACAAGCAACCGCCATCTGGGCTAGTCCGCCCCAGACCTCCCTCTACCACCACCCAAGATGTCCATGAAATTTCTTGGTATGTATAAACGACTAAGCATGGCGAACATGTATAATGGGTCCGTGTTTCCTGAGAAGCACGGCGGTGGTAGCTCAGACGCGGGTTGTTCCTGATCTTGATTCAGCCATACGCAAGGCATGGCCAGGGGAACGCCAAATATAGCTTCAGCAGCAATACGCCCACGACAAACACTCCCCGCCTTAAAATAGGTTAGTGCGCCTAATGCTTCTGAACTTATCACTAGCCAATTCCAAGAGGTCATATGGCCATTATCAATCTACCCAATTGACGAGTTCACATTGTACCGCTCACTTGATGACATTCTCCACGAAGGTACTAACGTGAAGATTTCCAGTTGCTAACAAGTCTCGTGTTCGTTTCATTACAAAATGGAATCCCAGCCGTCTCAGCACATGCACCACCTCAATAGCATCCAATCCCCTGAATCGAAATCGTCAATCTGCCCTCGTTTCCCCCTTCTGCTAGTTTTACCCTCGCCTGTCTACGAGTCTATGCCCCGTTCTCTTTCGCCATCTAATCATGAACAACAAGAGGTTCTACGTTCCAGATCTGCTCGGCGTACTCATTGATGCAGCGGTCACTGCTGAAGAAGCCCATGCGGGCAACTGAGATGATCGACTTCTTGATCCACTCCTCCTGGTTTCGGTACGCCTCATCCACCAGGTGGTGCGTCTCAATGTAACTGTGGAAGTCGTCAGAGACTAGGTAGTAATCACCGTGCTGGCGAACGGCAGCAATCATGGCGCTGAAGTCGTTAGGGGTGCCGAATGTGCCCTTCTCGATCTCCAAGAACACCTTCTCGAGGTCCGAGTCGATGGCGTGGTCACCATAGTTGTGGGTGTGGCGCAGGTCCTCGACGTCTTCGGCGAGGTTGCCGAACAGGAAGATGTTGCTCTCGCCGATTTCCCGAGTGATTTCAATCTATGCCGCTTTTAGTCATGATCAACACGCAGGACTTAGATTGACTTACGTTGGCACCATCGCAAGTGCCGATGATGAGACCTCCGTTGAGGACAAACTTCATGTTGCTCGTGCCCGAGGCCCTGGGTTGTGTGTTAGCTACTAGCTTGCGGGTTCCTGAAGGACCCAACTTACTCGGTACCAGCAGTGGAAATGTGTTCACTCAAGTCAGACGCCGGCGTGATGATTTCTGCCTTGCTTACGTTGTAGTCGGCAATGAAAATAACCTTGAGAAGGTCACCGATCTCGGGGTCGTTGTTCACAATTGATCCAACACTGTTGATCAAGTGAATAATCTGCTTGGCCATCCAGTACCCCGGAGCAGCCTTGCCTCCGAAGATGGAGACGCGAGGGAGCATCTTCTTCCTCTCCTCGGGTGTCATTCCCTTGAGGGTCAGGTAACGGTGGATGACACCAAATATGTTCAGCTGCTGTCGCTTGTACTCGTGAATACGCTTGACTTGGACATCAAATAGAGCAGCCGGGTTTACGGTGACACCAGTTGTGGCCTTGATGTGCTTTGCAAGGCGAACCTTGTTGGCGTACTTGATCTCGTACCACTCCTTACGAAAGTCCTTATCTTCTGCGTAGCGTTCAAGGCGGTTCAAGAGCGTCAAATCCTTGAGGAAGTCATGGCCGCCAACCTTGGATGCAATGAGCTCCGAGAGTCGGGGGTTGGCCTGGTGGAGCCAACGGCGGGGAGTGATACCGTTGGTGACGTTAGTGAACTTGTCGGGGCCGTAAATCTCGACAAAATCCTTGAAGATGGTTGTCTTGATGAGATCTGAGTGCAACTCTGCAACTCCGTTGACCTTGTGGGATCCGACAATGGCCAAGAAAGCCATCCTCACCATCTTGGGCTGAGATTCCTCAATGATAGAAACGCGTCGGAGAATGTCTCTGTCGTTGGGGAACGCCTTCTCCACGGTCTGGAGGAAGAAGAGATTGATATCATAGATAATCTGCAGATGCCTGGGGAGGAGGTGCTGCATCAGACCAACGGGCCACTTCTCCAAGGCCTCGGGAAGCACTGTGTGGTTGGTGTAACCGAACTAGAAAACGTCAGAGAGGGTCGCATACAGTAGTGCAGATCACACTTACAGTGCTGGTGACGATATCCCACGCCAAGCTCCATTCCAAGCCCTCGATATCGAGGAGGATTCGCTGCAATTCGACAATGGCAAGCGTGGGGTGGGTGTCGTTGAGCTGGATAGCCACCTGGTCGGAAAACTCGATCCAGGGGCGGTGGGACTTCTTGAAACGACGGACGATGTCGTAAAGAGAGGCGGCGACCCAGAAGTATTGCTGCTTCAGGCGGAGCTCCTTTCCACGCTCCAGGTTGTCGTTGGGGTACAGAACGGCGCTGATGGTCTCGGCCCGCTGCTGGTCGGCGACTGAGCTTTCGTACTCTCCGTTATTGAACTTCTGGAAGTCAAACTCTCCACCGGAGGCTTTGCTAGACCATAGTCGCAGGTTGTTGGTGGTGGGAGTAGCGTAACCCGGGATAGGTACGTCGAAGGCCACGGCCTGCACGATCTCGCCTCCTTCCCACTTGGCAATGGCCTTACCATTGGAGTCGACGGACTTGGAGACGTTGCCGAAGAATTGAATCTACGAATAGCCCGACACGTTAGCTTCTGTCCCTCATGTCGGTTGTGTTGGGGCTGGATTGGCTCTCACATCAACTGTCACATCGTGTCTGGGGAACTCCCAAGGATTGAAATCGAGCCAGTAGTCTGGGACCTCGACTTGGTATCCATCGATGATTTCCTGCTTGAAAATTCCGTATCGGTATCGAAGACCGTATCCCCAGGCAGGGAAGTCGAGAGAGGCCAGGCTGTCGAGGAAGCAAGCAGCGAGACGGCCGAGACCACCATTGCCCAGCGCAGCGTCGTGTTCCTGACCAATGATGTCTTCGATACGGAATCCAAGCTCAGCCAGACCGGCTATTCAAAGATGTTAATAACTTTCCCCAGAGGTATGTATAGCTAGGTTGAGGTGCGGCTTACCCTTGGCATCGTCCTTCTGGCCAACGTTGAGCATGGCATTGTCCAAGGCTCGGCCCATGAGGAACTCGAGACTCAGATAGTAGACACGCTTGGAGTCACGGTATGTCTGGCGTTGCTGGGTTCGGTTCCAGTCTAGGATCAGGCGATCACGGAAAGCCAAGCTGGTGGCAGCGTAGGCGGCGTTCTCGTCGCAGTTAAAGACGCTTCGGGCCAGTGTGGTTTCGACATGGCGGACGACCTCTTTTTCGAACTCGGTCTTTCCCCTGAAGCCGCTGGTCTGGTTCTTCTTCCATGCCTCGCGCTGAGGCTCGGGGATGGACGCTATTCGAGGTGGTTAGTACCGCGAGCGGATCGGCACGCCACTTACACGAGGATGGCGGGGTTGGTTGCAGCTGAGTGAGATGGCCGCGACGGGAGATTCCCGGCCATTGGCGCACACCAATTACTGCCAATTGGAGGGGAAATCGAACAGGCGAAGAGTGACAAACGTACCTTCAACGCCAGTGATCTCGCTTGGGCCAAAACCGGTGGCGGTTCTGGTGTGCTTGGGGCGCGAGATGCCGGCGGGAGCGACGGCACCCTGGATGTCGACAATGGGGGCGCTCGTGGAGGGACGCCTCTCACGGATCGGCAAGCGCTGCTGTTCGGACGCCATCTTGTCAAGCTTCAAGCTGTTTGTACGTGCTGGTAAGCCAATGAAGCAGGCCAAGAATAAAACAGAATGTGGAAGAGGAGGAGCGAAGATGGAGAGCGCAGGACACTTGCGCCGCGGGAGTTAAGTACCTGTTCTTCGAGCTGGTGTCTCGGTGTAGGCGAAAATCAGATCAGGTCACCCTCTGGGCCTCTGTACAGGACTGGCTGAGTACGTCAGATAAGGTGACAGGACCAGACAAGAACCAAACGCACCTTTAGGTGGGGGAGCGGGGTCGTGGTGTCAAGGAGTTGCAGGGTGGGAGCAAGGACTGCGGATGGAAGCCCCGCAAACAAGAGCAGGCGGCAGGATCTTGGTGGGGGCGATGAGGATGCGGATGAAGAATTGACTGAAAAAGGGAAGGACAAGTCGAAGAGGAAAAAGAAAGTCGAGGAGAAGTTGAGGCGGAGGCTTTTGCTTGTGAACCAGAGAGCCGCTCGACTGATGTGAGGCCGGATGCAGCTTGAAGCTAGACGGGTGGGCGAGACACAACGGATGCCGGGGTAGCTAGCTAGTTTGCGGATCCAAGAGGAGCAGAGTATTCTTGGTAGAACCCAGCAAGCGGGAGAAGAGAAGAGCAAGGTAAGGTAGGCAGGTAGGCAGGCAAGCAGATAGGAGAGGAGGTGGCAGCCTGCTTGGTAGTAAGTAATTGATGTTGAAGAAGAAGAAGACAGAGATGAGATGGCGGAGGGGAAGAGGAAGAAGATGAAGAGGAAGAGGGCAGTAAAAGAGGCAGGAGGGAAGCTGGCACAACACCTCAAGTGTATCGGTACCGGTACTGTATTCGCACCGTCTGGCTGCAGTCGCAGTTGGGAGGCATGTGCGGCATGTGGCATGCTACGGTTGCCATGGGGCTTCTCTAGACCTCTTCCGCCGGAACCTCTCGAGTCGTCCCTTCCATCATGAGACGTGTGCCCGGATGCTCTAGACCCTCCTCCTCCCTCCCCCATCATGCCTGCTGCTACCCGACTATTCCTATTCCTCGCAGTCCTCCCTCCTGCTCCCCGCCATCCAGCTCCTCATTGACCGAACCCCCAATACATGTCTGAGCAGAAACCAGGCTCCCACTCACCACCATGCTGTAACATGACGACATTGTCGACGCACACCGCAACGTTCAAAGCCTCAAGCATCAGCCATCTATCATGTACATACATATGTACCTACTCACCTACATAAGGTAGACTACGTACTGTGCAGTAGTTACATACTTACATATCACCTCGCATTGGGATGCCGCGGGAGCAGGGATCCCCTCACGCACGTCTTCGCACTCCAAAACAATGTTATCCTCCTTGCCTCCCCACAAGCCTCTCCTCCCCTCTCAATATCCCCCTCATTCCTCCATCAAATCGCAATAGGCACGATGCTTTCTCAAGGTCCCAGCTTTGCTCCATCTTTGTTGGATGCTCCGGGCACCCCATCACACACTCTTCCTCTCCAGTTAGTGTTCCACTGCCCAGACGACTCAACATTTGTAGTACATAGCTCATCCTAGCAAAGCCCCTCCTTCGCCACGGATTGCGGGGCCGCGATGTCCGCCTCTGCAAGCTTACAAGTCGCAACCGTCCGTGTGTCCCAGAAACCAAACATCCAGCTTACTACCTAGTTAGTCCACGCAGTAATTCGTAGTCTGCATCTCTCTCTCCCCCCGAACCAGCCGGTCCCTCTCGTTGGATACCTAACTCGAGTCACTTGAGCAAATACAAACCTATCGCCTTTCTTTGAGGCATTTGACCTTGCCGCCCCCGGTCGCTAAGACACCAAGCCACCGCGCAAAAAACCCCCACCAGTCGAATCTCATATGGATCTTGCCGAAGCGCGCACAAGCCCCCCTGTCTCCCCCCAGCCCGTCATGACGCCAGGCGACATTGGGTATCCATCACCACTCAGCATCCGATCGGTCCCCGGCGGGCGCACGTCGGCGGGTGGTCTGATGGAGGCGATATTGGCCCTGGTTGGTGATGCAGGGCCTCCGGCAACCCTATCGACCTATGAATGGATCGCTTGACAAGCCTCCTTGTCTTTGCTCATCGCCAATATTTATGACAGGAACGCCCCTGACGTCGACCGACCAACCAACCGCTTCAATCCTCCGAGAGCATCCATGAACACCGTGCAGTTGAGACATCTGTCTTCGGGGGCCCAAGCTTCAAGCTCCAAGCCACGGCTTGATGCAAGCTAACGCCCCTTGCGCCCCTTGGCTCGGACGGGACAGCTGATTCATCGTCAATGTTGAATGCAGCTACCGCACCCTAACCTGAAGGCCTAGTACATACTGGACTACATAAGCTAAGTTTCAAATGTTATAGGATACATACGATATCTAGCCGAGCTAACACTACTAGTAGGCATTGTGTAGTTCGGCGAGGTGTACCGAAACCTTGCCAATTCCAGGTTTTAGACAAAGTGGCTGTTGGGAAACCAGAGTCGGCTGATACATAGTCTACCAAGCACACTCCGTTTTGAATCAGCCCCAGCCAGCTAGCTTAGCCGCAATTCAAGCAGTCGCTAATAGGACCATCCAACCGTGTCCTGCTTGAGGTTCTCCTATGTTACTCCAAGTCCTGCATTCCCTACAGACGGATGAATGTGCGAATCCATTGACAAACAGGCTTGATGAAACCACCACACGATTGAGCCTTTGCCTTGCTGAATCTCTCTCTTCAATCATGAATCCTCTTGTTCGAGCTGAGCTACTTTGAATAACATCCATTGCATGCCAACGGTTCCGTCTCCCCGTGGACGTCCGCCGCCTCGCCGAGACAACATCAATAACAACACCGCAAGCCATGCACTTTTTCTCTCGACCGAGATACCGGAAGTGCCCACAGGAATGCGAAGTGAAGTGAGGTAATGTTGTTACTTCTTTTTCGCTCCCTTCCTCCATTCACGAACTCTCCAAGCAGTTCGATCCCACCATCCGCATGTTCGCTCTCAGCACTGCCTTTGTGTGGGGGTTCATCGCTGCCGTCCGTTTCACGTCAATCAAAGCCGCTTGCCCAGAGTCCAGCACCGTATCCGAGTAGGCAAAATCCAAAGCTGTAAGTCTTGGGTTCCCACGTCTATTGGCCGCAAGGGCCACAAATCGAAACAAGCGAGAAAAGTATAAACATAAAGAGTCATCACACTGAATGTGACTCTCTTCCGGGTGCGTCGTCGTCCAGGTATCGAGTTGCGGTTTCTGCCATCTCGAACAGGTTCCGCAGATTCGTCGTCAAATCCAGACTGTAGTAGAGGGTCCTTCCGTAATAAACGTGCGAGAGCGAGAAAAGAGCGTAGAAGCAAGAAACGCCGCATCGAAAGAAAACAGGGGCATGTGTAAAAAATAAAGTCGTCCTCCTTTCCATCCCAAAACTCCAGATAATGCTCTCAACGCCAGCCCGTACGGTCCCGAATATTCACGTCGTTGGTCGCAAAATAAAACAGCATTTTCCCATCAAAGAATCCCAGAGTCCTTAAGCGCGTTATTCAAGATGGTCTCTTTGACCGCTGCGAAGACGAGCCGGATGTTCGATGTATCTGTTGCTTGTGTCAAGCTGCGGTATGCATTAGCTCCTCGTCCCTACCTCCAAAAGCTTCCAAGTTCGGGGTACATACTGGGGATACAGATTTAGATGGGCTCTGTTGACTTGGTTGAAACGCCATAGCAAGTACTTCGCGGCCTTGTTGACATCGTTGCCTCCCGAGTAATCGGGGAAGTAGTTGCCGAGTGGTGACCGCGAGAGCTTCAGCTTAAAGATATCCACCTTGTTGAGGAACAAGATGATGCTGGTTCGCATGAACCAACGTGAGTTGACTACGGAGTCGAATAGCAGTAGACTCTCCATCATTCGGTTCTAGTCGTTGGTCAGCAAGAATGGTCCCATCACTACTTTTCCGGCTAAGGCAACCCACCTGACTGCTCTCCTCCAGCAACACCTGATCGTACTCGCTCAAGGCAACGCAAAAGATGATCGAGGTCACGTTCTCGAAACAGTGAATCCACTTCTTCCGTTCGCTTCGTTGACCACCAACATCAAACATACTATGCCAAGTGTCAGCTATTTGATAATGGTTCGCAGGAAGTCGCTTTTTGAGGAGCTTACTGGATGCTCAGCTGTCCCATTTGAAATCTCGTCTCGTAGATACCCGTCGTCTTTGTTCGTGCCCGGAGGACGTCCATCTCGTTGGGTAGATAGTCGGCAGCCACTATTCGCATCACCTCCTGGAAAAAGCTAGAGCGCGAGTCCGTTAGAAATGGTCGCGCCTGTCAAAGTTGCACAAGCTTACTATTCTGCCGAGTCCATGAGGTAGAACTCGGTCTGGTGCTCCATGAGGAGCTCCTTCGCCGGGTCTTCCCATAATGATTGCACGGCGACGCCGACTTGAGCATCGATTTGAGCTTGAGGGCCGGATTCGGCTTGGTATTCCATGAGGAATTCTGCATGAGCCCTGTTGTCTTCGTTTTGTGGTTCGATGTTGAACTGCTGCATGGCCGCAATGACGGCCTTGGCGCACTCAACGAGATTCTTAAAGACGGTGGCCCGGTAGTTGAAGAGCTCATCCTCAGAGTATCCCTGCAGATGAATTATTTTCATCTGCTTGACAATGGTCGACTTGCCACTCTCGCCAGAACCTGCGGACGGTGTCAGTCATTCATGCCTGGTACCGAAGAAGCAGCACACGCGACCGCGGTCCAATCCTACCTAGGAGCAGGATCTTGCATTCCTTCCGTAATCGCTTCGAATCTTCCTCGAGCTGCTTGTCGATGGCCTGACTCTTCTTCTTCGAGTCCACCTCCTCATTGCTCGAACTCATACAGGCGCCCATTTTGGCCAATCGCGGAGGGTTCGCAGCGTCAGGCTTTGGAAAACAGTGAAGCTGGCTCGGTCCTGGTCGGGATCAATTCAGGTTGAGTGGTTCGCGATAAGGGCAATCAGCAGCGCATGGTTGTCGGGCAGGTTTACGGCTGGTAGGCAGCGTCGTGATATCGGGAACGGCCCTAGAGAAGATGCAGGCGTCGTGTTGCACGGGACGAAGGCGGTCGTGGCTCCAGGGCGATACAAGTCGGGTTGGCGGTTGGTTGCGGCAGAAGGCTGGAGAAGGCGGAGTAGTGGAGGGAGGAGCGGATACGGAACGGACGGACTGGGGGCGTGATGGTGTCGAGCTGAGCAGCGGCGGTCGTGAAGGCGGGAGGACGAGAGGTCGGGAAGGCGAAGGGAGACGGCGAGGGATGAGGTGAGAGCTTTCGAAAGCCGACAGAGGGAGTCGGAGAGAGGGAGCTGGGAGGAGACAGATAGCTGGTGAGATGGGAGGTCGTACGGCGTGGAAGGGGTCGAAAAGGTCGAGAGATGCTGAAGCTAGGAACAAGGCCCGGCGGTGGGCGACAAGAGAGCAGATGGGTATGGGCGGTAGGTCTACCTATCGCGCAAATGGCCAGTCTTGGGCGCTACTGGGAGCTTGTGCAGGGCGAGCCAAGTACCTTAGCTAGGTACGGGAGTACAGGGCACTCGGCGCTGGGCGCTGCCAGTGGGCTCTGGGCTGTGGTCGCTGGGGCGCTGGACACCTAGGTAGGTAGGTAGACAATGACGAGACAAAGTCGGCGCGGGAGGGTGGCACCAATTGGCGTGGCGGTAGGTAAGGTAGCCTATGGGGAACGAGGAACGAGGGGAGCAGGGGGGTGGGCGAGGGAGAGAGAAATGGATGGTGGGAGCTGGTTTGAAGGGAGGCTTTGAGAAGGGGGGTGGGCGCGGCAGAAGCAAGAAAAAGAGAGGCGTGCGTTTTTCTTTTGTTAGTAGAGGTCGGTCGTGGAAGCGACTGGCTTTGATCGTCGGTCAACGCAAGCGGAAGCGGAAGCGGAAGTGGGAAAAGCAGCAATTGACGAGACGAGGCAGAACAGAGTGCGGTGTGTACGAAGTAAGAGAGAGAGAGATACAGATAGAATATCGGGTGTACGCAAAAATGCGAGTTGAAAGCGCACCGCCCGCACACAGGTCAGAACTGGACGGGATGAAGAAGTCCAACACCGCAGTAGTGACAAAGGGTGAGGCAGTCGGGCAGGCAGCTCGTGAGAAGGCGCCCGTGAGCGTCAGCGTGACCTTCAGTCCGGCGCAGGCGCAGCAGCAAGCAGTGAGAGGGACACAAAGAGAGGGACAGTCAGCGTCGTGGACCGGCCCGGTTCGTCGCCTTGGTGGTGCACACACACACACACACACACAGCTCCTGGAACAATGGTAAGCGGCTGATGCCAGGTGGCGATGGCGCTCTTTGTTGTGGTCTGTCGCCGTGGCCTTTGATTCTGAAGTCGATGCTCAAGGCGGTTGGATGCCAAGCTGGTGTTTCCAGCGGGCAAGCTGATGCTGGGTTACTGGTGCTGGGGCTGATGCTGATGACGGCTGAACCTTACCGCCCGTCCGCCCGCCCAGGGTGCGGGACCGCCCTACTCCTCGACAGGTATTCATCTCGCTCTCATTCAGATCCCACCTTACTTCCGTGTACTTTGTGCTACCTTCGACGCTTACTACCTGTCCAACGCACTTCGTACCTCCGAATACTGCGTACCTACTTACTGACTAATTGCTGCTAAGCCGCTCTCTTCTCTGGCAGCCTCGAATCCTGGGTCGAAAAGGGTTCAGCCTGCCAAGTGGTACATAAGTTATTTGTGTCCCATCTACTCACCTTCCATCACCTTCCTACAACGAATGGAACCCACCGTGAAATGCACAGTCCTCGTGTACTCCGTAGTAGGCAGGCAAGCAGGCATGCCGGCAATCTAGCCCAGTACCAGCCGGGCGACAATGATGGAGAGATATACCCACTTCGCTGCCTCTGTCCCTCGCCAGGCACTGGCGCAGCCACAGCCTAACACGACTCCGGCAGCCTTCCCAATGAAACCGATGAATTAGGTCTGGCAGCCGGCAACCGGCAACAGTAGAAGAAGTCAGTGAGTGAATGAGCGAGCAAAACGTTATAATCTGTTTTTGTCCTATTTACAGTACTACGTACGTGGTATTGACCCCAACAGAGTCTAGGCCTGGGCGCTGGGGTCTTGGCCCTTCCTTCGGGGGTCCTCGATGAACCTAGTCCATGGTCCCCCGACCATCGCGGTTCGAGAGGGCTGGCTGGGCTGGACTCATCATCAGGGCGCGCGCCTCTGAACATGGTTCCCTTGAATCCCCTCCCAGGACCATTGAACAACCACAGCCAACCACATCCAGATCCTTCGTCGCGGCCGGCTTCGGGAGATTTCCCATCCTTCGTCAGATATTGCCCTCCTCGGGCCTCAGCTGAGAACATACCTTCCCGTGCACTAGCTGAGCCGCCTTTGCAAAAAAAAAAAAGACATAGGAGGTGTAGAATAGGTGGGAGCTTCGGCGCCGGTGAAATACCACTACTCCTATTGTTTTTTTACTTATTCAATGAAGCGGGGCTGGATTTATGTCCAACTTCTGGTTTTAAGGTCC